>OX596252.1:8189479-8304248 GCA_951394255.1 Polyploca ridens | reverse complement strand
GCTTGAATATTCTATACCTATATAATCATAATCTACGATACCTGTTTACTTGCGAACACACTTTACTGTTACACATATTCCTACTTTGAATGCAGTTATGACTTAAATGTTACCACATTTCTCAGGAATGGATTAGCGTAGAACATGCACTAAGATTAACAAAATAAGATAACTAACGAATGTATTGTGCCACGTCACCAATCGTTGATCGTCACGAAACATTGGTTACCGCAAAGCTAGCAACGACACGGCACGACATCGGTAGCGAGAACACTTTAAACATTTGTGCAACAAGTCAGCTGCTCAGAACGAAACTTGGGCATTACGTGACGAGACTGCACGCTTGATAAAGTATTTGCGTAAGAGCGCGAGTGCACACTAATCGATTTGTACGCACGGTTACGGGCGATTTTCGTAATCTCTTATCAACTCAGTGCCTTTCGATACATACCTGTACCAGTAATGAATTAAATTAAATATTTACATACTGCTCATTACGCATTCATACCTCGAAGTCACATAGAATGTTCATCGTGTCGAAAAGTATTTTAGAAAGGTTCTTACCTCCAGCTTGCTCTATTTTATCTGTAATATCAGGCTTGTTGTCGTAATACTCGGACGTCTCATCTTCATAGTAAAGCATCACTTGATCTGGCGACTCCGCTTCGGAGCCTCCACCTTCCACACTTGCCCATTGGGGCATTGTAGAATCTGAAATATGAAAAAATAATCTATTAGACAAATTACAAAAATAATAATTATTATATATTCTACGTCGGGGATATCCAAAGCAACTAAGCAGACGAAACATTTATATCTTGAAGATTAGACAACTTTAAGTTCATGTTTCATTCTTTATCAAAATAAATGTACTTATACCCATTTAATGTAAGAAAAATATTTATTTATTTTTCTACGTTGACCCATTAAACGTAAGCAAAAATATTTTCAAGAAAGTAGTTGTTGACAAGCATTATAGTTATAATAATAATATCTTTTTTTATATAGTACCTGTCATACATTAGTATAATAATAATATCTATCTTATATCTTGTCATACATTTTATCTGTATTATTATTACAAATACGCATACTTATACACATCCACAAACATACACATACATACATATATATGTACATACATACACATGCAGCTCTGTTTCTGTCATAGTTGATTAGTAAAGTTAATAAAAAGTTAATCCATGTAGTTAAGTGTTTAATGTCACTACTTTATAGTTGTGGATTTTGTATTATAATAAAATAAATAAATAAAAATAATATAATAAATGTAAGTCGTTTTTCCGGTAATCATAGCACTGCTGTCCAACCATGAATGTGAAAAAAAATGGAAATGAGTCCTAAGTCAGAATTTTCCTTATGAAAGAAATAAAAATGTTAAAAGGTTGTATTAAGAGTGTCCGTGAACTGTAATGCGGGTCAAAACGTAGGATGATATAGCGTGTCTACAAATATTATATAGATGTGATGAATTCAAAAAGTTCAAACTAGGTACAGTTTGAACTTTGAAGCGATTTTGGTGAAAAGTGATCCAAGATGCACTATCCCGGAAATGCGGGCAAACTGCGGTATGGAAGCTAGCTTTTACTAAATACTTCCAACCTTTTGCCTCATTTGGCTGCTATAGATGCGTCCCTCACACTATTCATAGCTAAGCTAAGATACCTATACAGCACCTCTTAAAAAGTTAAATATTAATATTCCGTGCCAATTCTTCTATTAAACGAGACGCAGATGATTTGCGAGAATTAATTCAGTGGACAGTATATCTACAGCTAGTGTATCGAAAGTACGACGTAATGACAGTGATGGGAGAATTACGAGAGGTCGTGCATGGTGGGTGATGGAGTCGGGGGACCCGCCGCCGCCCGCCGCCGGCTGTCGCTGGGCGACGCCGACGGCCCCTGGCGCCCACACGGCGCCCTGCCGCTCGACAAATGACACTCACACTTTGAAATACTCCTACATTATAAATAGTAATTATCATATAAATACTACTCACTAAAGAAAACCAGTGTCTGAAATTCATTATTTTGCAATACGAAGATAAGTTTAACATTATTTTACCAATACAATCCGAAGATGAACACAGTGGAGAGAGGAGTGGAGTGGAGGAAATCTATCATATTACAGATTGATACCAAGGAAGACTAAATAAAACTGAACTGTCAGAGTGCCTAATAACACGTAGCTACTCGTATAATAAACATCATGAAAAAGTTCACATGGCACAAAACATACAAACAACCCTTAGTTTGAAACAAAAATACAATCCAAAGATCCGGTTAGGTAAATCATGAAAATGCGTGTAAGATTTTTTATGAAACAATAAAAAATGTCATGAATATTATTTGCTTGACGTGTAACGAATAATTTAATAACATAATAAGTTTAACAGCGTCCTCCGTCTCGCGCCGCAGTTGCTACGAGATTATGCTACGGTGATAGGCTACGTAAAGCAGCTACGCCCTATTACAAATGATTCAAAAACCTACATTATGGTTTTCATGCACTGTATTTTCCCCAGATTTACTATATTTTAGTACCTACCTAACTACTTACATAAGATTTGTCATTCATAATTAATTTTTCAACCCAATCGCTCGTAAAGTGGCTCTTATTGCATCGACTTTAGTATATAAGACAGCTTATTACGAAGTGGTGCATTACCGCACTAACGTTTTATGATATTATCGTGATTATGTTATGTTTGTTTGTATCTATGCTGTATGTATGGCTGCGTTAATATTCGTGTTAAGGCGGCGATATATGTGAATGGGCTTCATTTGGGCTACATTAAAACCTTTTTTCTTCGTAATCTGTATAGAAAAAAAAAAATAAAAATTTAAATTATAATCTACATGATACAAAGCATATCCTCTTCTTTTCAGAAAATTAAAAATACAATTTAAAATAAGAGAAAATAAAATGCAAAGTACCCTCTGTTTTCAAATATAAAACCTTTTTTCTCCTAAAATATAAATCATAAGATTTGTTTTTTGCCATTACCATATTCGAAAATGAATTACCAAGGTCACCTTCAGCTTATTTTTACAAATATTTTTTCTAATAATTTCTTACGAATTTTTCTTCGTTATCAATACTCGAAATACGTGTGGGCGACCCCTCTGTCGTCCAATAAATCAGTGCGGGACGAGACACTGTGCTGAACGGACCTATGTCACTTTTCTCCGTGGCTTTCAAAGTCCTGTGGCTGGCTTGAAATCAATTTGTTATTTTGTCGATTCTTGGTATTAGGCGGGTTTATTGGTACTCCCGTGCGCGATAAATTGAGACCTGGCGCGGTGACGTTATGGTGTACAGCGAATGCCATCCATACTATAATAATAGTTAGGTTTTTTATTAGTAGTGTTTTTGATTTTAATTTTAATGTTATAAAAAAATTGTTTTAAGCTACAATAAAATTAAAGATGATAATAATGTTATTTATACATTATTATTATTAATATTATATCCCACCTAACTTAATAATATTATAAATTTGAAAGTAAGTTTGTTTGTTTGTTTGTTACGCCTTCACGCCACAATTACTCAACGGAACCTCATGAAATTTGGCATGCAGATAGCCTATGATATGGAAAAGGACAGTTTTTTTTTTATTTAGGTTAAACAATGTTTCTATTCTGTGTTATGAATACTTATTATTTTATTGACATAACAATATTATAGTACCTGGGTGACCGAGCTTTGCTCGTTTTTTTTTTTTTGGTAAATCCAAATAGTTTTTCTCACAAAAGAAGGAACTTGAAAAAAAAAGGGAAAAAATAATAATCATCTGGACTTGAACCGAAGCGTTTCGGTTTCGGTTTATCTCACAAAAGAAGGAACTTGAAAAAAAAAGGGAAAAAATAATAATCATCTGGACTTGAACCGAAGCGTTTCGGTTTCGGAACCGCCCGATTTACCACCTGAGCTATTGTAAACTTGTAGATTGTGGGAAATTTACCTTCGTATTCTAATAATATTGGAGCAGTTTTTCATTGCCTGAAAGCATGGATAAAACAACGATTTCTAAAAATTAAGACTAAAAATTTTCGGGGGTGATAAATCGATCTAGCTAGGATTCATATTCAGAAAACGTCTTTTGATCCGTGTTTGCAGATAATGAAAAACTGCTGTATTATCATTAGAATACGAAGGTTAATTTCGCCAACGTTTACAAGCTTTCAATAGCTCAGTTGGGAACGGGCAGTCTCGAGACCGGAAGATCGCGGTTCGCGTCCGGTTGACTATATTTTTTTTTTTCTTTTTTTCAATTTCCTTCGTTTGTGAGACAAATTATTATGATCCCACCAAAAACATTTTTATGTAAAATGTTGCCAAGACATATAGCTTGCACTGTCAACTTGTATAACAAAAAAGTAACAGTGAATACATTTTTCACCTTACTCCCATGTGACGGTAGTGAAACGGCCAAGCCACATATTTTGACTAAGGTGTAGAGTTTGTGAAGTTAGGGCTTGTAGAGTAAGGGCAAGTAGAGTTATAAGCTTGGCTCTCCATGAGATCTGATAACTTTTTGACAGTGCAAGCTATATGTCTTGGCAACATTTTACATAAAAATGTTTTTGGTGGGATTTCACTTCTTTTTGTATGTTACGACTGTTTTTTTTTTTTTTATGTTTGAAATTTCCAAGTTTTATATTTTTTTTTTATTGTGTACTAATACAAGCTTACATACCAAATTTCAGCTTTCAAGGACTTCCGGAAGTACCCTATGAGTTTTGATGATCATCAGTGAGTCAGTGACGAAATCGGGGGTTTTTAGGTATCAATAAAATCTAAAGTATAAGAGCTATATTATTGAAACTTAATATGTTTAATAAGTTTACAATTGACATCATGTCCCGAGAATTTTGTTTATCTGGGATAATCCAAACCCAAGTTATGAGGCTTCAAAAAAATGACGAAGCGCTTCGAGAAAAGGAAGGTAGTGCCCTTGCGCTTCGCTTGGCTGTCTTGGCGGGGGGCACTCCCGTGCCCCCAGATTTACCAACAAAAAAAACGAGCAATGCTCGGTCACCCAGGTACTAATACTGTTGATATAATGAATAACTGCTGTAATATCATTAGAATATGAAGGTCAATTTCGCCAACATTCACAAGCTTATAATAGCTCAGGTGGGAACGGGCGGTCTCGAAACCGGAAGACCACGGTTCGAGTCCAGATGATTATATATATATTTTTTTTTTTTTCAATGTCCTTCTTTTGTGAGAAAAACTATTATGATTTACCAAAAAAAAACGAGCAAGGCTCGGTCACCCAGGTACTAATACCTATAAACGAGGAATTCTTGTATATATAAGGTCCTAATAGTGAACTTCCTCTTGAGTGATGAATGTATAGGTCATTATCATTAGTAATCAAAAATAATATTATATACATATAAATACATATATTTTTAAAAAAACAGAGGGAAAAAAAATCTTTGACTTGTTGGAGTCTCTATGCAAGTCAAAGAAAAAATTTTTTTTCCCTCGTTTTTTTTCTAATATATGTATGTATATGTATATAGGATGACTGGTAATTAGTAAACGATACTAAGACACATGATTATACTCATGATAACAAACAACTTTCCCAAAGAAAGAAATAGGGATAAACAACAAATTAAATAAAAATGGTATATTCTTATTATTGTTAGGTACTAAAATTAAATATTATGGGCTCATGTGCCATATCAATTAAAAATAAAAATCTTTGGGAAAGTTGTTTGTTATCATGAGTACAATCATGTGTCTAAGCTCAGAGTATATAAATACTAGGTCTAAGTAACCATCCTATATACATATATACAAGAATTCCTCGTTTACAGGTTAGTACACACGGCTACAGATCAAGCTCGACACCCTATATAACCATAACTACGCTACAGTCAATATACAAATACTCAAGAAAGGGATAGTGCAGGCAGACGTGGCAGGGCGGTGGTAGCGGCATGGGGGGGAGGGGACGGGGCGGTGTTAGCGGCACTTGCGCCGGCGCCGGCACCGGGCGGTGTCGTGCTTGGCGCTTACACTCACAGGCGCACTTTTTTTTGCATTGTTTGGACTATTGTTTACTTTTGCAAGTTTTCTGTATTGGTTGCGTATTAGTATTTTGTATTGATGATTATTTTTAATGCAAATATTTAAATCTATGTGATAGGTATCTATTTTCATTTTAAGTAGGTAACTCATATTTTTATGTTTTGTTAGTAACTAGGGCATGTAATATCGGAAGGTTTTTCAATTCCGATATTGATTTCCGATATTGGATCTCAATATCGGAATTCCGATATTAATATCGGAATTAGACTTTTTTATTATAAATTGCACATATTCCTTATAGATTGCACATATTCCTTATAAACTGCACTAATTATCTATCTATACTAATATTATAAAGTGGAAAAGATTTTTTGTTTGGTTAAACTGGCTAATCTGTGGAACTACTGGTCGGATTCGTTTTCTTTTTCACTTATAGGAAGCTACTTTATCCCCGACTATCGGGGATAAACTTCCTCGGGGGACAACTAGTTCTTTATATAGTTTGGGTGACGAGAAGACCCTACGAAGTTTCCCAAACTCTGCCCAGCCCAGCTGGATCCTTCTCTTGGCTTCCCTCTCAAAGTTGTTTCTACCTAATTGCAGAATTTGCCCGAGGTAGGTATATTCCTGAACAACTTCGAGATAGTGGCCATTTACGACGATTGGTCCCGGATCAATGTGATCTTAATCATGACTTTGGTTTTATCCAAGTTCATGCCGTCGCGAGGCTGATTCTAGGCCATCCAGCATCTGTTGTAGCTCCTGCAGCGACTCCGCCATCAAGACTATGTCATCTGCAAATCGTAAGTGTGAGATGTATTCGCTGTTTATGTTTATGCCCATCCTTTTCCAGTCCAGCGTCTTAAACATATCCTCCAATACGTTTGTGAACAATTTCGGGGATATGACATCCCCCTGTCTCACTCCTCTGCGTAGTTGGATGGGTTTAGACTGCTGGTCCTGTACTTGGGCACTCATGGTTGCGGCATCATAAAGACATCTCAGCACTTCGATATAATGATAGTCTACTTGACATCGCTGCAAGGATTCCAAAACAGCCCAGGTTTCGACGGAGTCAAAGGCCTTCTCATAGTCCACAAAGGCTAGACACAGGGGCCGATTATACTCCTAAGACTTCTGTATAATTTGCCTCACTGTGTGGATGTGGTCTATGGTACCAAATCCTCCTCGAAACCCGGCCTGCAAGAAGGTTCGTGATGACTCTAGAAAACAGCTTGTAGACGTGGCTCAGGAGTGAGATGGGCCTATAGTTTTTAAGAAGGGTTTTATCTCCCTTCTTAAAAAACAGAACCACAATACTCCCGTTCCACGCCTTTGGCGTTCTACCTCAGTTAATGACCGAATTAAAGAGGCTTGTAGTTCTTCTTCTTCTTCTTCAGTATAGGAATTCCTCCTGCCTTCAGAAGTTCTGAAGTAACTCTGTCTTCACCCGGGGATTTTCCATTTTTAAGCTGTTTTAGAGCCAACACAATCTCGTCCTGGCTGATGTCTGGTAGTTCGTCGGTATATTGTCGAGTCAGGGTGGCTCTAGAATCGTGAATGTCACGCTGCGTCTGCGGGGCATGTGAAGCGTACAGCTGGCTATAGAAGTCTTCAATCTCAGCGAAAATCTCCGGTTTTGAAAATGCGGTATATTGCCATGATGCGTCGTCAGCTTCGTCAGGTGGCTCCTTCCAAGCTGCTGAGTGAATACTTTGGACCCTCGGTTTCGCTCTATTGCCTGTTCAATTTGGCGCGTTTTGGAGCTCCGAAGGTCACGACGTACCATCTTCGCAATCTGCTTGTTCAGGTCTGACCGCTCTGACGAAGAGGCTTGCGTGCCAGAAGAAAGAGATATAGTAAGACTGAATTAGTTTTGTTAAAAACAACAGAATAAGCACCATTGTATGTTTGTTTTTTAAACGCTCGTTTTTCTTGCTAATATTTTCCTAAAAACAAAGCGTCAAGCATTTTTATGGATAATGTACTTCGTATTTTGTTGAACAAATACGCTCATTTTGAACACTGGTAGACAAAATTGAAGTACGATACGTTAATTTTATAGCTCTAAGCGACCATACCTTGTGGCGCGCTTAAATGCTTTATTTAAAAACTTAAATAGATAAAAATATCTGATTCCGATATTACGATATTGGATCACTCAATTCCGATATTGTAATATCGGAAAAATAGGTCCGAGATTCCGATATTACGAGATTCCGAGATTCCGAGATTCATGCCCTATTAGTAACACATTGCATATACTATTAAATAACTAGGTTTAATTGTTAATTCCTCCCAAAGACTGATTCATTTCTAAGTCATGATTATAATTATCTAATTACACAAATATAATTATAGTAGCTTTCCCCACGGTATCACCCGTGTTCCCGGGATAAAATGTAGCCTATTTCTTTCTTCATACTATAAGCTATCTGCGTGCCAAATTTCATAGCGATCGGTTGAGTAGTTAAGGCGTGAAAGCGTAACAAACAAACTCACATTCGCATTTATAATATTAAAGTTAGGAAGTATGGATTGATGTTCTTGCTCACATATTTAAATTGTGTTATTAGGTATTATTGTAATTTTTCATATTTGTTACTAATGTTGGCTCCTGAGTTAACCCGTTGGTTCTCGCGAGGGACGCGCGTCCTGTTATAACAATTGATGTCATTGCTATATTTTTAACCGCGAGCCAACCGCTTAACTTATGTTAGATTAGCTATGTTATTTTTTATAGTTATCTATATTTGATTGTTAATTCAGCTTCAGCTTAGCGATCGTTCGGAGACAGCTGTCATGCTATCAATAAAATGGACCCCTACCATTTTATTACTCTAAACCTTATCGATGTGAAAGTAAGATCGAATGCTTAGGACATTATAAATAAATGTTTAGAATTAATTTGTTATTTCAACGGATTCTATGTCATAAAATAATAAATTTTAACCTTAACTCTAAATTTGTGAGTTTGACTCTTTTCATTTAGGCACTCAGCTATATATTTTCTCTAAACGGTTTGGCACTACCTATGTCATCATATCAGCACAAAGATGTCCACTGCTGAACATAGGCCATAGACTTCCACAATAAACGGTTTTGGGCCGCTTGCATCCAGCAGCACCCAGTGACTCTGACCGTCGTCGGACCCCCCTAAAAAGGAAGCTAAAGCAATTTTGCTAAAAGAATTATTTTTTCAAAAATAAAAGTAGCTAAGTTACTCATTATAACATCGGCTATAAACCAGAACAGACAGACAAAAATGTTTAAAAACTCAATCCGATTTTATTCAAAAAAAGTTGAACTCACATAAAAGCTTGTTGCAATGCAATACCTGTGGCAATACTCTTTAAAAATTGGAATGTCCAATATAAAAGAATATTTAAATCAAAAGCACTAAGGAGTATTGATATCAACTTCGATGCAAATCACCCCTAAAATAACTTTCTACCCCTTTTCAACCCCGTAAGGCGATGAGTTTCAATAAAATATGAAACATATCTTCCATCAATTCTGTTAAAGAATGTTTACCTATGCAAAAATTAAAGTAGATTGAACTAAGGAATCACGTTGTCCCATACAAACTTTGCCCCCGTTTTTCACCTCCTTAGGGGTAGAATTTCAGAAAATCCTTTCTTATGGGATGCCTACGTCATACAAAGAACACACGCTCCAAGTTTCAGGTCTCTACGATCAGCGGTTTAGACTGCGCGTTGATCCATCAGTCAGTCATTCAGAAAAAAGCATTTTATATGTATAGATAAAACCTTATAAATACATAAAGATACAGTTTCTCAATAATCGTCGTTTTTGCAAACACGAACAAATAAAGATTGATAATTATGGATATACCTAATTACTAAGCTGTCGCGGTTTGCCCCGCGTTCCAATGTAAGAAGTAAGTAATATATAATAATACTCGGGGATAATGTAGTTTCTTATTAGTGAAATAATTTTTCACATCCAATTAGAAGTTCCAGAGCGTTGAAAAAAAAAATCAAACAAAAACAATCTTCAGCTTTATTATATTACTATAGATATTAGTCTCGCTCGCCATGAAAACAATGTTTTTTATTTTGTCCGTGTAATTTAAAAGCTGTGCTATTATCTCTAAAGTATTTATTTAAAAAATATGATGTAAAGGGCACATTTAATCTACATTAAATACATAAACTAACGAAAATATTTAACTGGATAAGGATCAATACTATATTGGTCAAAATCGCTTAGAAAATAACCTTTTAAATATGAATATTTTTTAAACATAAAAATGGTTACTATATGTCAACCTCAGGCCTCAGGAGAGATTGGTATATGACACCGCGGGATTTTCTGAAGACAATTTGAAGACCTATAATTATCTAGGATATCATTTTGTTCTATCATTAATAGTTTCCGCAGCGCACGCGATATTAGGAATTTTAAAGGTATTTTTTTGCACCTTGGGTTATATTATTAGAGTTTTCATAGGGAACCCTATTTTTTGAAAATAAAATATACTTAGCGTATACTATTGCTCATGAATCTGGCTATCGTATACAAAAAAAAACGAATCTAACTGGTAGTTCCAGAGATTAGTGCGTTTAAACCAACAAAAATCTCTTCCACTTTATTACATTTACTAGCTGTCCCCCGCGGTTTTACCTGCGTTCTCGGGATAAAAAGTAGCCTGTAAATGTAGAATACTTGGGAATAATGTATCGCTTCCTATTAGTGAAATCAGTTTTCGAACCCGACTGGTTGTTCAGAGATTAGCCCGTTTCAACAAACTTACAAAAAAACTCTTCCGCTTTATTATATTATTATAATATAGTGCGTATCTCATATATCGTAATTGGTAAGTCTCGCTCGTCACGCAAACAACAAATTTCAATACCTACTATATTGGTCAAAATCGTTTAGCAAATAACGTTTTAAATATGAATATTTTTTATTCATTTTTAAAACATAGAAATGGTTACTGTATGTCAACCATGGGAGATAGGTATATACCACCTGAAACTATTTTGTGGATATTTTGAAGACCTACAATTCCCTAAAACATTATTTTGTTCTATCATCAATAGTTTTCGCAGCGCACGCGATATTACGATTATACGTCTTGTATACACCTTGGGTTAGATTATTGGAGATTACGTAGGAATCCCTATTAAAATATATATATATATATATATATATAGCCTATACTATTCCTCATGAATCTGGCTATCGTATACAAAAATATTTTTTCAGATCGGACTGGTAGTTCTAGAGATTAGCGCGTTTAAACAAACAAACAAAAAGCTCTTCCGCTCTATTATATTATTACTAGCTGTTCCCCGCGGTTTCACCCGAGTTAACGGGATAAAGTTACTCTTTAATACTCGGGGATAATGTGGCATCCTATTAGTAAAAGAATTTTTCAAATCCTACTGGTAGTTCCAGAGATTAGCCCATTTTAATAAACAAAAATAACTCTTCCGCTTTATTATATTATTATAGTATAGATATAGATATTAGTATAGGTGCATAGGCGCAGCGCAAATTGAAAACAATCTTATAACACAAATTATTACGAGACGAGCTCGAACCTGTTTTTACAATTGACTATACATCATACGTATAGGTATAGTATGGATGTATTGCTACGTACGGTTCCTGCGCGTGAGTGGGACGAAATAACAAAAATATATCGCGCTTACTCGCTCGATTCTCACCGTCCTACCTCAAATGGTCCAAAGTCCGATCAGTATAGGTTGATGTGGCGTTGAGTGTACCTGGGTGACCGAGCCTTGCTGATATTTTTTTTTTGGTAAATCATAATAATTTTGTCTCACAAACGAAGGAATGTGAAAAAAAAAGAGAAAAAATATTATAGTCATCTAGACTCGAACCACGGTCTACCGGTTTCGGGACCGCCCGTTCCCACCTGAGCTATTAAAAGCTTGTATATGTTGTTGAAATTGACCTTCGTATTCTAATGATATTACAGCAGTTTATCATTATATCAGCAGTATTAGCACCGAGCATTGCTCGTTTTTTTTTTTGGTAAATCATAATAATTTGTCTCACAAATGAAGGAAATTGAAAAAATAAAAAACATAAAAATATAGTTCAACCGGACGCGAACCGCGATCTTCCGGTTTCGAGACCGCCCGTTCCCACCTGATCTATTGTATGCTTGTAAATGTTGGCGAAATTGACCTTCGTATTCTAAACCCACTGCATACAAAATTTTATGAAAATCGTTGGAGCTGTTTCCGAGATTCAGATTTATGTAGGTATATATATATATTTACATATATACAAGAATTGCTCGTTTATAGGTATTAGTTGTTGGTAGTATTAATATAGTCTGAGGTATTAGATTATTATTAGATTAGATAATACGATTGTGATAATTAGCAATATTTAGACATTTTGAAATGATTATGTGTAACTCCGAATGTAATTTGATAAAAAAACTGCGATCCAACCAAGTGCAAATAAAAAATAATACCGACATCTTTACTAAATACCGGCCGTTTGTAAACGGATGAATTTTGTAATTCGCCTGCAACATACACTCGTACGAGACGCGCTGCGCGTAATTATTGTCGGGGGGTGAGGTGCCCCCGCACCGGTAACGCCCATTCGAGCAAGGTCAACGGCGTACATCCCCACCTTAAAGCTCTGCAAGATAAGTTGGTATGTCTGAGTACTACATAAAAACATTGAATTAATTAAATATTTGAAACACCAAACATTTATCGTAACTAATATATAATATAAATGCGAAAGTGAGTTTGTTTATTTGTTACGCCTTCACGCCTCAACTACTCAACGGATCATCATGAAATTTGGCATGCAGATAGCCTATGGTATGGAAAAGGACATAGGCTACTTTTTATCCCAGGAACGCGGGTGAAACCACGGGGGAAAGCTAGTATAAGAATAAAAGGAATACACTTAAAACCGGTTAATTGCCTAAGTTATAGGAAACATTTCTTTTCAGTTTTCTTCTTCCTTTGAACGGGTGGCAGGCAACAAAGAAACACGTGTTTCGTTGAATAAACCGGTATTGAACGGTTTTATTACGATTGAATAATAAAATAATTAACCAAAATGAAAATGAATCTCCGATGACCTACCCTTTCACTTTTCACAAGCGGGTTTATATATTTTTTTGTACCTAATTTATTCATTATGTTCGTCCACGCAGAGTATTTTGCGATCTCCAAACGTTATAATCATAATAAAAACTTATAAAACAGATTACCTATTTTTTTTGTTTTTTATGTGAACCGGTTTTTAAACTATTCACACAATTTAATACAAACTGATACTTTTCTGAGTTTTAAGCCTAGTATAAAATAATGAACGGGACAGAGACATGGTCTTTCACTCTTGGCCGCATAAATAATCTCAGAGTCACTCAGCAAGCTATGGAACGAGCTATTCTCGGAATTTCTCTACGTGACAGGGTCCGAAGTGAGGACATTCGTAGGAGAACGAAAACGACGGATAGCTCGTAAAGTTAGTAAGCTGAAATGGGCAGGCCACATTGCTCGAAGGGCCGATAACCGATGGGGAAGAAAGGTTCTGTGGCGACCGCGTACTAGAAAGCGTCGAGCGGGACGATCCCACCAGGTGGACCGACGACACGTCCCCCTAGACAAAGTAGGTACATATCGTTGCGTTTGCACGAATATAAACGTTACAAAATGTATGAGATTGACATTTGGTTACGCTAGGATCTAGCGTATCCTTGAGCGCAAACGCAACGAAATGTACTTTTTCTAGGCGGGCTGGTCAGAGTTGCTGGGCACCACTGGATGCAAGCGGCCCCGAACCGTTCAAAGTCGAAATCAGTGGGTGAGGCCTATGTCCAGCAGTGGACAGGACATCCATGGGTTATATGATGATGATGATGACAAAATAAATATATTAAAAATAATATATACCGGTCATGTGCGTGTCGAAACACGTGGAGTCAGTGCTACTGAACCTTACAAGATGTGATACAGTCTAAAACCTAAGAGAGAACATTAATAAAGGAACATTTAAATAAAGAAAACAATCAAGTTTCTCCATTATTTAGGTACTCTAAATTTTAAATGCAATCTAATATGCGCTTAATTAATTGATTTCGCAATATAGTCAGATTGTCCTAAAATATTAAAAAAATGTATCCTTTATGATTTTCTTGCCGGTTCTAAGGCGATGATAGGTAAGGAGATGATAGTCAGTAGGACGTCGGATACCGAAACGAAGGTCCCGGGTTCAAATCCTACAATGAGCTTGAGCTTTCTATGAAGTAAAACATCGTGAGGAAACCATAGCAGATGGTAGGGTACTTTGGTATCAATCATGGCAGGGTACCATCCTGGCTAGCTTCATATACCATGGTAAGATTGTGGTAAAACAAAAAATCTTCTCAGTTTTAGGCGCACTTCCGAACCGGCGGTAACTTCAGTAAATTTGACCTTCAATGTTCCTGGGGCTTTAATTGAATTGACCAGCGCGGCAGCGTGGAGTACCTTTACTCTGGTTTTCGCAATGAACCTACGCCTACTACTTAGCTGCCCGGCGCAACTTCGTTCGCGTGATGCTACCCTACCCTACCCTGCCCTATCTAAACCATCCAGGAAGTAATTCTACTGTACGTGTGTATGTCACTGAACTCCTAAACGGCTGGACCGATTTGAATGATTTTTTTGTATGCGTTTGAGTGGCGCCCTGGATGGCTTAGATTCACAAATCAGCCCGGAAGATGGCGCTGCAGTCGGTATTTAGGTTATATTATCGACTGCAGCGCCATCTGCCTGGAATTAACTCCCTGGATGGTTTAGATAGGGTAGGGTAGGGTAGGATAGCACCACAGGGTAGAGTAGCACCACGCGAACGAAGTTGCGCCGGGCAGCTAGTCTTTATATATAAAATTCTGTGATGAAGTTATTTTACATAGGTTACCTAGTAATTAAATATAGTAGATATGACTAGATAAATAAAACAAATAGGTATCCCATCAATATCATCTGCCTACCTACTTAGTAGACATGAAAATATAAAATTACATTGTGCATGCGCTATCATGTAGAATGTAGATAGACTGATACGGGTTTGCGCGCCTATGTCAGTCACTTTAACATACCTCCTACATTAGTATGGCAAAACTATTGATGTTTTTTATGTATGACCCAAATATAGAACACTAAACACTTTTATGTCATTACATAGGGTAAACACGGACACTTTAAGAGTGCGTACCAAGCCAGAAAAATATGGCAATGTCAGATGAAACAAACTTATGTCTAATCGTCACGTGGAGATGAGATGGAGATAGCGTGTTTCGCGGAACGAAAATGAACTAAGCTCTTTTTATCTAAATAACTCGTAAAGTATAGAATATTTAAAAAAATCGTTAGAGCAGCCCTAGGTCATATGTTAGTGATATTATTTATCGAATTTTAATCTTAATTAGATACACCATGAACGAATAAAACCAAAACTTCATTATTATTAGAGGTAGCTTTGTGATTTTTTTCTATCGACGAAATTTCATTCCATTATGTTTTTGCTCAGATAGAACCCTCGTGTATATAATGAAAATACCCATATAAAAATATTTGTTCATTTAAATGCTATTTACTTGGGTAAATTTCAATTCTAAGATTTTTATTTTGCTTTATGCGCACTCTTAACATTGAAAGAAAAGTAAAAATTACGGAGCCATCGAGTGCGAATGAAAGGTTTGATAATTTAGAGTAATTAAAACAAAATCTAGAATAATGAATAAATCACGTACCTAAATACCAATCATTTTATGACACCATGTACAGAATGTATGAAAATAATTAACACTAGCAAAGTTAAGACGCTATGTTACGTTTGCCCCTTGTAGCAATATTATTTGCCCACGTACTAGAGATGGCCGTACACAAGCTTATAGGTACATACTTAGAATAAAGATCATACAATTGCACCATCATGGTTTTAATTATTTTGGGGCAACTATAACACGGTCTAAACTATTGCAATCGACTATTTCAGTGATTCTAACTAGTTTCTCAAATTGCGATTACAAAACGTAACGTTATTTATAGTGCTCAACAAAAATTGGGTAGGTATCTAACTCTTAAGCCAATGATAGTTCTGCGGCAGTGCCGTCGGAAATCGTGGCGAAGGAAGTGGGTTCGAATACTACAATGAGCTTGACCTTTGGGTGAAGGAAAACATCGTAAGGAAATCGTAGCACAGTTGTAGTGTAGAGTACTTTTTAGAGTTCTGTATCCAAAGGGACCCTATTACTATAAACCTACTCCGTCTGTTAGTTTGTCTATAATAGTATTCGCCTGTCTGGCTACCACACACACATTTTATATTTGTTTTGGATCGCGCACTATTGCTTGGGCCCAACAGCACTATGTCGTCAGCGTATCTAAGGTTATTCATACAAACGCCATCTATCACACGCCCGCATGCATGCTTCTTGTTTATGTACAAACTGAAAAGCGTAGTAGGTATATAAAACTGAGATTAATTTGCACCACAGTAGTAGGATGGATTGTAAAATCTGTGGTAATACATCCGGTGTTTTGCCACCGAGCGAGCTCTCTCTTAAATTGTACATTTGAACCGATCGCCGCCCGTGCGCTTACGTCGCGTGCTGCCGGCACGTGCATGATGCAGCCTCAACGTGGCGAGTCGCGAGCTCGTTATATTAGGCTGCATCATGCAAGTCGAGCTATTACATCATTATAGTACCAGATACGGATGTATTTAGACTAAACTATATTTACTAAGAGACGAACAAGTAAACTAAAGCCACATTTTTCAATCCCCAGATGAAACTCGGATAAACCATTCCTCTGATAAGTCTATACAAAAAATCTAATTTCAAATTAACAGCCAGATACACTTATCAAGCTATGGTACAAAAAGATCTTCGGTTGCCGATTGCAATACCAATTCTGTTTTTATATTAATAATTTCGTGTTGTTTCTTTACAGAATAAAAAGGTAGTATTTTAGAATTTACGATTTTAGACTTGCCAGTTGCGTCATTCACATAAATTTTGCACCTGTTATAATAAACTATGTAATTTATATATATTTGTATGTAGGGGTGTTTACTTGAATTTTAAAAAATCATAACAAGCGTCATCGTATTACTCTTTGCTTATTTCAAATTATCATCAAAGTGTAGAGTAAAATAAAATGTAAAATTATGGTTCAGTGAAATTAGATTTAAATAAAATGTTGATAAATTGATTTGTTTACATACTTGCGTGAGACGTGAGAAGCGTGCAAAAACCTAGTCTCAAATACGACTTATATTGGCTGATATACCATTATAAATCTAGGGTTCTTCCAATCGAGCGAAAGCTTTTGATACATTTAGGTATAGCAACAGAAGTTAACATAAGCTACACAAAAAAAAAATGAAATTCCAATGTGACTTGGAAAAGCAAACAAATTCTGTTTTACGCTAGTTTGTATTCGTGGAAAAGTAGTAAAGTTTATATTCTCTTTGTCTTCGGATTTACTCTTAAATGTACCTACCTAATAATTGTACAGTTTTGATGGGTACATAATCTTTAAACCTGCGAACCTCTGGTTTTACGTCACTTGATGACTCTACACTAGAACTTCACTTCAGTTTTAACATTTATAAGGTGGCATAGGGTGTGTGGTATGTGAATGTATAACAAATATATGCGTTCAAACGTTGACATTTATATGACATTTCGAACAGTAATGTCAGTGACGCTGATGCGCGCGCGCACAACACTACAGCCTGCCGAAAGCACGTCACTTAATTCTGCTCCCCCCTTATCTTTACTCTTTGCTTCTACTACGGCTGGGTCTGCAATGGCGGGCGACCTTCGAATAACGGCCACTCGGACACTTTCACCATACTTAGCCCACTTGCACTTATTGCTTCCATTGTTATCAAATTGTACTAGATCAAAGTTATTGCATAAATACATCAGAAGGTAAGTACGTGAAGCGATCTCCGAATAGCCTCATCTTTTATCTTCTTTGTTTTAATGAATGATTGTACTGGAACACGTCGGTTATCTTTGGGACGTGCTGTCTGATACAACTCATAAAATAGGTATCAAATAATATATTGTGACGAATAAAAGAAATTTGAGGTAGCATAAGTTGATTGGAATTCCTTAAAATGCTGACGCTTGTGTCAATACAACCTATTTTCTTAGTTCCAGCGTTTGTTTGAAATTTGAATAAACAATGTAGTTTCAGATCCTTTCACAATTTTGCGTGAAAAATTATATAGCGGCACACAGCATCTCTATATTTAAATGTTGTAGGAGGTGTTGCTTTCTTATCCATTGTTGGGATACAGAAAATCTTAACATTCCTAACTTTCATAGTTTATTTGAAAAGCAAAGCGAAATAAATTTTTTTCAGTGACCATTCACTCGCATTTTCAGAACAAACCATAAAAATATTCATAATACATAAATAGGTACCTATTGTTTTTTTGTAATACGCAGTTAAACTACAAATACTAGGCATACGTGTATAATGAATAGAACGTGTATCAATGTGTTTTAATTTAAGTACACGCAAGCTGTTTTGAACGTCGCTTATATTATAATACAAACGTATCAACTGGGTAAACATTAAACAATTGAAGTAATAATTGTGGTCATGCAATTACTCTCTGGTCTTTTATTTCAAGGTCCTTGTACTGTATCGACTGGTTGAACTGAATCCTACACATTATATTGAACATGTATCGATTGTTTTTAATGTGCCGCTATACATATTATTAAAATCATAAAAAACTAGTTATTTACTGAAGTAAAATTAGTACAAGAAGTAATGTAAACTATTCATATATCAAATCTATAGCATGCGCCCCACGTTTCTCGTTATTATTTTATACTAGCTGTCCCCCGCGGTTTCACCAGCGTTCCCGGGGTAAAAAGTAGCCTATATGTTCTTCTCCATACCATAGGGTATCGGCATGCCAAATTTCATGATGTGCACACGTACAAATAATGCAAGTATTCAAACAATGTGGTAAGTATTTTTAGTTGTGCTCGTAATAGGTATATTATCATAAATCAAAGCAAAATGCTATATTACGATAAAATTCATAAATAAAGTAATCAATCAACTTCTATCTACCATCACAGAATATTTTAAATTGAGAAAATAAAAAGAAATAACTGGCATGTTTTCCCTAAAAGGACATTGGACTTAAGTCAAATCAGTTACATCTTATTAAATGTAAAAATAGTTTTTATGAGTCTTTTATGAAATAGTGAATTGTGTCGTCATATTTTACAGCATCAGTTTAGTCGATCATTTTACCCAAATACTGGCAATAACGTATTTCTTTTTAATATCCGAAAAAGATGATATCTTTTAAACTTTTGGTCGTAGTTTTTTTCTTCTAAACTAATAATAGGTAGTGCTAGTGCTAAGATAGATACCAAAGCAGAAGTAGGCAAACTGAAAGTGAATGTAGGTAGTAGGTACCTATTACTTTCGCTAACGTTCCGACAGCTCCCCGTAGAGCCTCTTGTTACTTGTTACTAGTTTGGACTTTTTACGAGAGATCCATTAAGAACAGCACTTTCTATAAACGGTAGCGATTTTAATATAAAAAATAATGTGATTTATGCAGTATTCTCTGTGAAAATGTATTGATTATACGACACTAAAATAATTTATTCTACTAATAATGTCTCAATAAAAGTCAATAATAGAGAAATATACCAATTAAGACTAGGTATGTGTAAGTAGTGTAACTAACCTGCAAACATTTACGTTACATAGACAAACTAATTATTTATCACATCACATGTTATTAAAATTCAATCAGTGAATGAAGAATCTGAACATATAGAAAGACTTATTTATTATTTTGAGCATCAATCAATGACATGTAAAAACACCATGCATATAGAAATTCCCACCAAAAACAAAGATCTTTTATCATTATTACTTTATCATTATTTATTGCATTCTCAAATTATATTATTTTTGGCATAGAAATAGATATACCTAGAAAGAGCGTTGGTATATATACTATACCATACTATACGACTATATAAAACAGGCCAACTTTTCTAGGCTGTGTGTGTACGTGACAGCTACGTTTTACGCTCGCTCTGCGTCATTCTGCATGTCGAAGTGACGTTCATAATGAAGTTCAGTTTCAGTTGTTGAACTATTCCAATTAAAATAGGGATTGGTATATTTAAATATTAAACATTATTTTCCATTTTTATTTTAACGGTGGGGGGCTATTTTTTACGACGCGTGAACAGTTTCGACACTCAATCTGGATATTTGAATTATTAATAAAAAAGGTGTAGTCATATATCGCTCTTGTATCTCTATTAAAGAAGACATGGTTAAAAATAATTTATATACTATAATATACATAAATGTCGGTCAGTATATAGGTACAGTGAATGTATAGATAGATGCATACCACAATCTCCACTTTAGAGTATCGTTACAAAATTTCGATGTAACAATTTATTATATAATTATAATGATGTATCGAATAAAGCTACGATTCAGTTACATTAAAGTTCATCCAGTAAAGTATTATGTTAATTGATCATAACATTATCTAGAGCTTACGATGTTATTAAAATTCAATCAGTGAATGAAGAATCTGTTCATATAGAAAGGCTTATTTATTATAAGAGCATCAATTAATGACATTTAAAAACACCATGCATATAGAAATTCCCACCAATGACAAAGATCCTTCAAAATTCGAAAACTTACGAAGAAAAAGAGGACCTATATTATCTTTTTGCTACTTGTTGTCCTATATTGTACTTAAGCATAATCGAATTATCTAATTTCCATAGATTCTGTAGTGCATCTGGGATGTTCTTGCAGGCCCGCACTGATCACTTTGGGGCGATAATCCGTAAGAAAACGGCTTCTATGCTAGAGAGAGTGCGGGGCAGCCGGAATAGTAGTTACCTGAAGACAACATCGGATCACTAGCACTACGATTCTCAGATCATGAAGAACTTTGTGCATACACTCATTGGTAGAAATCCTATGGGTGTGTGCATAGAGCTTGTGTGAGTGTGATGTGTGCCTCACACAAGATATTGTGTGAGGCTATGACACATAGTTTAAATTAATAATTGTTATTGAATAAATGTATTAATTACTAACCCTAGAAATAAGACATTTTACTAACTAATTATGTTATCTAAATAAATAAATGAATTATTTGGATCGTGAGCGATTCATTTTATTGGTCTTTCGATTAGACTCGTGATTAAGATTTAAAGCAGAAGCGAAGTTATGTTTACGACTGAATAAGTATTATCTATGGTATTTGTTTTATTCACTATAAATATTGCTTATTACTTTTCTATTTACATATCTACAGTTGCCCGCAATTTAGCTAACGATTTCATAAAGGTTCTTTTAAATAATGTAGAGGCCTGAGTTTGACCGCTATCACACCATGGTAAGTGATATAGCACCTGAAGGTTGTAAAGTTTGTAAGCATACAAAGCCTAGAAAGGAGGTCTTCATCTGATACTGCTGAAAAACACCGATAGGTGCAGCAGATTCGTATCCTATATTTTAAATTTTCAATAAAACGCCAAGTTTACTATTTTATCACAAATTAACAAAAGATGTTATAAGTATAACGTGGTATAACACGAAAGAAGAAAAGCTATAGGTAGACCAACTTTTTCACATTCAGTAGGAAACGCCTGGATGGCTACCATCATCAAATTGAAAATAAACTCGAATTTGGCCCAAGCTCGAAAATGTCATACAAAAAAGGTGTTTTCAGTAAATCAGAGTAATTTTAGCGTGATTTGGTTTCGTCGTCATAGATAACGAGGGGGCCTGACCCCTAAAAGCCGATGCTATGTACCGACGCGCAATTTGAGGTGTGAATTTCGGTCATCCTGGTGTGGGTATATCAGACCATTCTGGGGTGGACGCGGCGTGAAATATTAATTTAAAATTCGATGTAGCCTTGTCTGATTGCTGCACAATTGGGATAAGAGAAAAGGAAATAATATACATATATATGTACCTGTAGACAAAAATTATAGATATGGTAGCGATGTTGATTTATGACAAACACTAAAACAACTAGCGATAATATTAATTATCACACGTAAGTACTTATTATTTTATTTCGTATATAGATAATATTTGTTTAAGTTTATTTTGAACAAACAAAATGCAATAAAATAATACATAGATACTATATTCTACAATTCTCATAAATATAAATAAACATGAGTTGATAAGATGAACTACAGTAGTTCATGTATCTAAATAATAATTTTACGATTATTCCTACATCAATAGATAAAACTGTAAAATATTGTTTATTTACATTGAAATAGGAGGGAGCAACAAATGAGTAAAGATATCGCGTTTGTCCTTTACAAAAGACAGGAACTTATTTAGGTAAGTCCTTAGAGTTTACATCAAATAAAATAGACCATCGGGTCAAATGTGCTTTATCTTATAATTAGAAATCCATTGATTATTTCTAAATCTACGAATTTAATGTCAAGGACACATAAAATAATAATATGCTTTCAAAATTGTACTTAGTTGTTAGCTTAGCAAGTATAATATTTTTTCCAGGTCTATTATTGCGAATTATTCTAGTCCCTAATCCATGTTTTTATCATGTACTTCATGTAATGTTGTAAATAAACAGATAACCGATAGATCCACCAGCACGGCGCCAGGAAGCACAAGAAACCAATGGTAAATTGGTACCGAATGATACGATTATTTCCTAATTACATTGATTTGAGTCCCTTTGGAGACGCAACATAAACTATGTTGTCAACCAATCCACGTAATTTAACAAAGAGTTTGCCTTTCACTTAGCATTCGGAACTGACACGTAGACTCGATTTTGAGTCTGACTATAGAAGTATATCAAATAAACTCACCTACCTTGCGAAGTCGTCGTGGTGGTCAAACAAGCCCAACAGTGCACAGGTGGTAATATCACAGTGTTATCATAGTCGGGACGAGATCGCGATCTAGAGCGAAAGTGATAGTTTCCGCGTTTAGTTCGCGGCGAGCGAATTTAGTATCGAGTAAAAGTATGGAGATACGGTAGCGAGTGGTGCGTGGCGCATGTACTCGCGGCGAACACTCGAGTCGGAGTGGAGGCTAAGCATGTACCTACGCCGGCGGATGCGAACGAGGCGCGAGGCTGACGCGCGAGCGGCGCCCACTGCACCAGCCAGCCACCAGACTACACCTCACCGGGGATTCAATCTGCTTCCCGTGAAAAACGACTGAAAGATTGCTCTATCGATCCGTGCATACAAATAGATAGCTACATAGATATTAGAAACCTAGATATTATGTTTTTACTGTAAAGTTAACCTATACGTCGTGATGATTTTCTCATCCCTGTTTCACTATCCTTAGTTTCCTAATGGACGTACACTAATGGATTTCTAAGACATCTATTACGTACTGCTATATATTCAGCCTAGAAAAAATATAAACTATGTATATACCTATTATGGAGGCCAACACACACATATTTATATAATTAAAAAATAACAAAGGACCAATAAAATCACATAAAAATACATTAAATATAGTTGATAAGTACCTCCTTTAGTCTTAAAGTTGTGAACAGCCTTCATGGGAACGACACTGTTATTAATACGTAGGACGATAAACTATTGAATGACAAGTATAACAGCCATGTAGCTAGCAACATGCACGTTATCTAGGTAGGCACGCTCTCATCTCCGAACCCTGCCCTTTAGCGCCCACCCTGCCTCTATTGATTTTTAATAACGCACTACTGCAATTTCCATGAAACCACTTCAATTATTACGTACGACGCTAAATCAGACATATTACGTCACAGTTGACCTATATGAAATTACAAGCGTTATGAAGGTATCTATGTGATTTTGTAACATCACTTACAAGGTAATAATTTATTTATCTACTGCAAAATACGTTAAATTAATAAGCATGAAATCTTTGTATACATGAATTCCAACCCAATTAGAACAATTTAGACTTAATTATTATTTAATGTTATTTGTCTTTGCTCTCCATAAAATATACCTACCTAACCACCCTGCTCGAGTAATACGTAGGTACTAAGTCGGAAACCTAATGAAATAATAATTACTAAGCGCTCGACTACGGTTTCGTTTGACTGACGTCATAACTCTAATTATTCTGTCCCTTTGAATGCGCCAGCTCTATTAGCAGAAATAATCACCACGCTCCGAAAACTTATCAGGAGCCTGAACATTGTGTTGGACCTGTTGGGCCGCCCACGATTCGTAAAAGCATAGATTAGCAACAAGTGTTCCACCCACCCTGTACCGCGACGCGACGCAACACGACCGAAGACGGCGCGGGCGGTGGCGTCACGGCCGCCCCAGGCTTCGTCGGCGTCCTACGTCTTATGTAGAGGGACTCCCTTGGTGCCAGCCAATATATTTCCCGACACAATAAAGGTCGCGAGTAACATTAGAAAAGGTCAAGAAAAAACGTTCATTCATTACGGAAACTGATGACTTGGGCTATGAGGCATAGGTACTTTAGAAGCTGTCTCGTTCAGTTTGTCTCATTGTATTAGGTAAGCATTAAGTAGTAATAAGACATTATTATTATTGTTTACTAGTTATCCCCGCGGTTTCACTCGGGTTTCCGGGATAAAAAGTAGGCAACATCCTCTTGGATAATGTAGCTTCCTATTAGTGAAAGAATTAATCGAATGGAACTGGTAGTTTGTTTAAACGAGCTAATCTCTGGAACTATTACTCGTATTCGAAAAATTCTTTCACTAATAGGAAGCTACATTATCCCCGAGTATAGGCTACTTTCAATCCCGGGAACGCGGGTGAAACCGCGGGGAACAGCTAATTAGTATAGATTAGCTTTCAATTTCACCCTATTTCCTGGTATGAAAAGTAGTCTGTAGCACTTAGGGAAATGTTATGTATTTTGAAGGCGATGATAGCTCAGTGGTAATGATGTCGGATACTTAGATACCGGGTTCGAATCCTACAATGAGCTTAAGCTTTTGGTGAAGGAAAACATTGTGAGGAAACCATAGCACGGTGGTAGGGTAATTTGTAGTACCCATTTGGCTAGCTACCACCCTCAAGTTGAAAAGTCGCCAAGCACCAATTCTCTGATAGGTATCGGAGTGTTCCGAAATCTGCACTTAAGAGCCAGTTCCTTCTTCCATCATCATCACTTACCATGGTGAGATTGTGGTCAAACACAGGCCTATACACAGTTAAAATAAACAGAATCGCATCAAAAGATTACCTATATCCAAACTTACAAACTCTACCTCTTATAATATTAGTACATATTATTATAGATGACTTACAAGAAGACCCGTGGTAAAAGTTCTCTGGTATTAAGTTCTGTACGCCGAGTGTGACGTTAGTAAACGCTTACTAATGCGTTTGCGTTTACGACACTTCTCTATAGGAAATGGCACAGCGCCTCTAGCGGAATACTTATGGTACCTACTAATTTCTCCTATACAAAATAGTTAAAGTAAGCGTTTATAGGTTATTGTTAGTTTGGGAGTGTAAAGAATTGACGTTAGTTAACACTTACTAACGCGTATGCGTTTACGTAACTTCTCTATAGGAATTGGTACAGCGCCTCTAGCGGTATACTCATGGTACTCATTTCTCCCATACAAATTTATATGTAGTTAACGCACTCGGGATACAGATGACCGTGTGTGAGGAATGTCCCAGAATATTTATTTATATTAATGCTTTCCTGCTCTTCAAAAAATATGAAATTTAAAATATCATATTTTTCTATAATTTTACTTATTATTAAGAACTTTCTTTCTTGGAAAAACAATTCATTATGTTTTACCATTTTGCTAACCTTACATACCTAACTACCTACTAATGGATGGAGGAATTTCATTTTTAGTGCTATATCTTCATATATAAAAAAATATGCACGAAAGTGGGCCCTCCCACTGATACCCGAGATCTGCAGCTTTTACCAACTCCTAATATAAGATATTTCTGTAAGATACTATTTAGACTGGAAATTGCCAAAAGTGTATTTTGCTTACGACTTCAAAGCTCTATATATTATGATGTATATGTTAAGATATTACACGCATTGAAGAATCAATGGTTTAGTAGGTACTAAAAGCGTAGTGTGATTAGATAGCGAGAAGTACCCACGTGTAGATAGCAAAGCTAAGTGACCCTGATTATCATGCGCAGCCTAAAATAATCAGGGTCACTTAGTTCCAAGGCCAATTAAATGTAACGAATTGGAAGGATCTTTGATACCATTTGGTATAAATAATATAGACATGTCTTCAACTTGTATTTTTTAGCCATCAAACAATTAACTGAAAGATCATTTTGTTTGAAATCTATTCCGCCAATTCCCCACCCCAACAATGCGCTCTGATTGGCTAAGTCAAGGTCACACTTAATATTTAGATGCAGTGATTGGTCGGTACTGTTATATATCAGTGCAAAAGCACTTACTATTATAGTTGCGGAATTGGATTGCTCGGTATTAATACTTTAAAGGGATTTTACCTCGATGTTTTTAGCTAACGATGTTACGATGATAAGTTTTCTATACTCGTAATGTTATGAGAACTCAAATCTAGGAAAGAAATAAAATGACACCTGCATTCATTGCCGCTGGATACTCTTTTCCATGATAGGCGACGCTAGTAACTACTACTACTACTACTACTAGCTTGAAAATGAAAAAGCGTAAACAACACGTAACGACACGCAAAGGCTTAGATTGAAACATTCTAGTTTTGGTTCTTAGGTCAGCCAATGCATAACTTTTTTCCATGTTCAGATTACTTCAGATATAAGTTCAACTGTAGCCCATGCGTAGTGCCCAAAGCCAGACCCGCCAGACTCCACCATATGTACGCCACCACACACAGGACCACAGTAGTAGTAGGTACGTCTAATATAATACATTTTCTGGGAAAATGTATGACCCCGAGAAATAATTCAATGGTTGTTTTAAAAAAATTTAAGGGTTAAATTGTGCTACGAGGTAGGTAAGATTTCTACGCCTTAACTACACATCACTAGGTAACGTTTGCATTTTCAGTCCCAATTCTTAGCAGCAGCCGCCAGACGTAGCTATATAAATCATAGCAAGGCATATTACGATATATTTTCAATATTAATCTTCGAGTGACCGCACACGCAGCTATAATATATATTTCTGTTTCTTCGCCAACCTGTACTGTAAACTGTAATTTATATTATAGCTGGGCATATTATATTATAGCTACGTCCGTAATGGGCTTTATTCTTTTATTATGGTCTTTATACTTTCGTGTATAACTAAAAAGGATTCATTAATCTTTTATGAATATGGGGTATATAAGTGTCGTCGTAGAGGTGCTACGAAAGCGATAATTCTCCTCAGTGCCTCAGGGCCTCACGAGTTGAGACGCATCCTCGTCAAAATTAAATAAAAATGTATTGTACTGTGTAATTTACGTATAATAGGTGTATTTACTAAGCTTGATGACATCACCATACTCAACCTCTCGGTTTCGACCATACTTAAAAGTTACAAAGAATTAAAATTGACTGAAAGCCGGAAGCCCTTTTTTCATGAGTACTCATAGGATACTAGACCGTCTCACGGGAAGCGATCAGGTTATTACAGACTCGTACTTGCTAAAACTCCACGGTGATCGCCATCTGTGCTGTAGAGACAGACGGGTTCTCATACTGGATGTTCCCTCCATGTGCGGCGCTATGATAGTCTGCCCAGCACCCTCGGCAATTCTCGCTGAGCTATCTGACACATGTATCGGTACCACGACGACCATTGTCCTCCTTGCCATGGTTGCCTACAACCCAAAAACCCCGTTCAGTCACCTTTTACAACAGGCCGAAGAACACCGCAGCTGCCGCTACGAAGTCCGTGACCTGTGACAATATTATATCCTGCCAATGGCATTTTTTTATCATTTTACGGTACCGCCCTACTGCAGTGATTTCTAGTTAATAGGAATTTGAGCACTCGATGGATACATTAGACCTTTAGAAGTTTGCTACCATTCGTTCGATTTACTTTGTGCTCACTCTCCGATCCCTAGGCTTTGTAAACTTTATAACAACCTGGGTACACATGCCGATTTAAACCATATCAGTCTTATTACAAAAAATGCGTTAAACCAGGCTTTAGGCCAGCGATAGCAAAGCCAGATCTAAAACTTAACCTTCGGTTACTTCATTCCAGTCAAACAATTCCATTATGTGCGATGGTTTATATAAATTTGATATTACGAAATGAGGTTTAAGGAATAAGCCTCATCATATCGGTGGCGTAACGTCAAACCAGGCACCCCCCTAGTTTTTTTAAAGTTTATGGTGAAATGACAGACACGTTTGATGTAATTTCGTTGTTTTTTTCTTGATTTTTGTAATCGAAAAAGCTATTCTGGATTCAGTTCGATAAATTTGCTTAGATTCGCTTGACGATATGGATTCTGACGACGGATGATCCGAAAATCAATGGAATCAAACTGGCAACGAATCAAGTTGGTTGGATACTGATGAACTTCGGCTCCAATACAATTTCACCAACGAATTGCTGCTAGAATTGTCGATCTAGTAAAAAATCGTCTTCCACAGCCCCCAAGATCTTTGGAACCAAATCAAATCAGCCCGGTAGATGGCGCTGCAGTCGATAATATAACCTTCATGAGATAAGATACCGACTTCAGCGTCATTTGCCGAGCTGATTTGTGAATCATCCAGTAGTGCAATTCTGTTCTTTTTTGACAGCTGACGACGACGACGTCCGTCGTCGCGGTCTATTCTCTATACGTTCGTAGTGCGGTGCTACATTTTTCAATTGGTCAATTAATTAATGTTTAATTTTAGGAAGCTCCTATTAAGGTCGTATTATGTATCCATTATAAAAAAAAACCTGTCACTTTGTGGGTCACTTTCATTTATGATAGTTTCTGTGTAATGTTATGATATTTGAAGTAAGTATGTTTTATTACAAATTATTTATTATAAATCCAAGACTGTTCTTTGTCGAAATCAGTCAAAAACAAAGGCCCAGTTCAGCAGAGGACATCTCGTGACAGAATATGATGATGATACTAATTTTATAGTGGTTACAGAGTTGGTATACATATTTCAGATATCTGCAGCTCGGATAAGTCATATTATGGGCATCCTTAAATCAGCCAATGATGAAGATATCTTGGAAAAACGTCGTCAAGCTCAACAGTTGAGACTTTTGGCGAGTAATTCTTTAACTATTCTTGTTGAAATAAACATTGATTAAATTGTGCACAGCACTACAAAGTCAATGCATTTTTATTTACTGGAAATGCTAAAATTCTTCCAAATTCTATATAGAAGTCTTTGATATCTGGCTTATTTTTATTATTCCTTATAAAAAAATACCTCGTCAATTTAGTAGTATGTACTTACATACGAGTATGTTATTAAACATTATTCGTGAAAAAATGTTAATTGTTTCAATATTTTCAAAATATGGGCGCTATATCTAGCTTTCTTTTTGTGAAGTTTAAGTCGTAATATTAAGATAAAGTTAAACCAATAAATAGCCTTCATATTAAACCTTTAAAATTGGTATATTCAGTACATTAAAGTTTTACTAAAATATGAAATAAAATTAGCCTTTATCTAGTTTCCATATCATAAGTTTGCTTAGCTTGGGATTACGACTCAGATCATTAAAATAAATGAAATCCACTCGCAGAGCGCAGTTGATGTTTACAATACACCTTCCAGCCCATTTTAATTCTTTTGACCTATTCAAGTATTCAATTGTTTCGACATGCAATAGTCCGGGAGGTACTGATGCATTTTAGGTAGTATTAATATGCCGATCGATGGCCATCTTTTTCAATAGATCTTGAATGACTAATATGTGAACCACGCATCAGCGATGCACCCGCGGTGGGTTTAGGATTGGAAGGTTACGGCAGGGGTAAACTTTTTTTTTTACAAATTCATGCGAACAGCTGACGCGTGTTCCCCCCTCCACCATGCCAATAAATAGCCATAATATTTACCACGAGATTCTGCACGCGGATCATAGTAGCTGTCCATATTATTGTTTATTTCATTTGTAATATTTTTCACAATTTATAAAAGTTTAATTAATTTAATAGATATTAGCCATTAATTACATAAATCAACATGTTATAAATTTTCACTGCTGATATTCTTAGATGTTTTTAGGTAATTTTTATACTGACGTTTGTGGTAGGTATAATCGCATATCCTTAATCTAAGGGTATAATAATTTGATGATGAAGTCGTCACTCTTATTGTTTTATTTTATTTTTTATTTTATTTTGGTATGGCAACACATATTTCACCCAGTGTCGAAAACATTTACGTTTATTGCATCAATATTAAGCTTAGATACTAAGTATATTTAATTTTTATTGTTGTATTTTTATTTTTTGTTTCAAGTTATTTATGTACGCTATTCCTTTGTTTTTCTGTTAAACCGTTCGTGTCGTCACTCGTCCAGTACAGGCTCTGCCAGAATACCAGCGTTGCACTGTTTTATGAGCAGTGCAGCTTTATGCTGAGGTAGGGACCTTTTGACCCCACGCAACATACTATTAATAATTATAATCAGGTACTTAAGTGTGTACACATAGATTATGTTCCTGTATTTTTACTTTGTCTTTATAAAAATTTGTTAACATTAGTGTATACTTTCACCCTGTGGGGCAATAAATATCTTTTCTTTCTTTCTTTCTTTCATGCAGCAGACGATTTTTTTCAGCTCAGTATTACGTCAAATACTTATGAAACAAGTTTGAGCCGGCGTACTATGTCTTTTTTTTTTACTGGGAGTGGCTGATTACGGATGTAGAAGACTTGAGCACTTACTTGAGCAGACGGTCGGTTCACTTATTAGTCATATAAGATCAACTATACATTTCAACGTCAGCCGGCTTACTATGACTTTTGTGTTTGCAACGCTACCTCCCGGACTAACCGTCACAACGGAGTCGTCGTCGGTTGCTGTCAAAAACGTTTCAGAATACCAAAGCAGAGCGTCCCCCAAATACTTTAAAAAAAAAACATTCAAATCGGTCTAGCCGTTTAGGAGGAGTTCAGTGACATACACACGTACAATAGAATTAACTCCCTGGATGGTAGGGTAGGTTTGGATAGCACTACAGGGTAGGGTAGTATTGTTATAAAATGTTTGATTGCAAATCCTATCACAACTTGCTGGCGCCTAGGTACCTCAAATGTTCTTCTACTCTTAATTACGTTTCATATTTACTACAAATATGTTCAAAATATAATATAGAAAATTTCCTCGAGCTTATAATTATCTATATTCTTGTGAACTTTCTATTATGACAATAATTTTTAGTCAGTCTGAAATAGTGTATCTGATTAGATCGAGAAGTATAAGATATAGTCATAGAATATGGATTTTCATAGGAGTTTCAAAACGCAAACTTTATACTTATATCTGTCTCGATAATTTTAATACGATTACTCCATAAGATAAAAAAGGAAAGTGATAGTTGCGTGTTTCTGTTTATACCGCCTGTATCTCAGGAATAGTCTATGTTATCGTTTGATGATTTAATGACTTAATACTAATTTATTCGGCTCATACCTAGCTATAGTCTTGTAATAATAATATCTTTATTTCTAAAATAATAATATTTTATTTTTATTTATAACGTTCGTAAGAACTCTGAATGAAACGAAACATATTCATGTCCACTATTTTGTCTATGACAGGTAGAGGTGTGTAATGTAAAAATACGCGAGCTGCATCACAGCTCACGGCTCAGGTGTGTGAGCTGGTTCAATGACTCAGCTCGCAGATCAGCTCAATTTGTACCTATAGTCCACGATGCGCGCACACGCTCACTACGTACCGCGCACCGAATTGAGCCGGCTGAGCTGCCGCGATTCGTTCGACTCTGCCGAGCGGCTCTTTTCATACTTCAGAGTTAGAATTATTTGTCTTTTTTTATATTATCTATATATGTTACATATTTATTTATTGAATTAATTATTATTTATATGTTTTAGAACGAAATAATAATTCGTAGATTAGAATCACAAGAATAATCTATGGAGGGAGTCGCAGATACAATAGGAGTTGGATTGAGCCGTGAGCTAGTCATTTTGTTGTTGAGCTGTAGCTCAACGGCTCAAACCCGTGTGATCTGATTCATTGAGCTGGTTCAGAGCTGAGTTACACACCTCTAATGACATGCAGTTTCACTAGACTACGGAAAAAAATGTTTTTGTAATAAAGTCAATTTAGACCCAAAGGCTAAGATATTGACCTGGTATTGTTAGCTCTAGTCTCAAGTCAGGTATAACACCTTTTTTTATAATGAGAACGGAAATGTTTCGTTTCATTCATATTTTATTACGAAATATTTAAATATAGATAAGTATATACCTCATAAATTTAGATCAATAAGGTAGATGGATAAATAAAACATTATACTGATTTAATTTAGATATTTTTGATAAAAAGAGCGTTATTAAAAATTACAGAAAAAAATAATTCGTTTCATAAAAATATACCTAACGTTTGCTTAAAACGAAACTGTCCATGATGTCTATGGTGTTTAAAAAAAATTTATAAAAAAAATATTATGTCATTGATTATGATTTATTTACTTCGTAAAAGCGAATAAAGAAATGGTATTAAATATGTTATTCCTGTATTAAAATACAATACAATAATACTAAATAGGAATTAAATATAATTTCTCAATCATTCACAGAAGTTCACAGACAATAATCGCAAAGGTACCTTGCCGAGGCTCTCAGCACATTGTGAACGGATTTGCAATCAAACATTTTAATATGATTAATTTTTCATGTGACGCTATTGAACTCGTAAATAAAATAAAATGGTAGTGGGCAGGACACAGCCCGATCACCTATGTGATGAAGGCAGCTGGACACGGATGGTGAAAGAGTGTCGAGGAGCACAGTACTACACAGTATACTCCTTAAAGCGTTCTGATAGCGCTACGCGTTTCTACTGTCTGCTTAGACGACTAATTTATTGTTTGAGCGCTAAAGAGAACTTTAGTTGACTCTAAAAAATGGGACATCACCTTTGCTTATGATAGCTTTTCTATATACGTAGTAATAATAGCTCAATGTATAATTGATGAAAGGAAAATTTAAAAATATACAGATAAATAATTTATTATAATAAATTGTTTTGATTATAATATCACATTCTTTTATTTCCACTGACAGTGTTATGAGGAGCCTTGCATTTGGTTGCTTTCTTCTTTAGGAAGGATGTACTAATTAATTGCAAGGATAATATTTAATTATGCTGGGCTGAGAAACACCATGTAGGTCAGCTGTATAATCTTGTATCTGAAATCAAAATATATATCTATAAGTATATAAAAGAAAGTCGTGTTAGTTACACTATTTATAACTCAAGAACGGCTGAACCAATTTGGCTGAAAACTGGTGGGATACTTTATAGGGTAGGGTATGGTAAGGTAGAGTAAGTAAGGGGTAAAGAAGGGAGCGCGGGTGAAACCGCAGGCGAAAAGCTAGTTATATATATTACTACTATGATATTTACCTCACATTTAAGATTTTTGGTTCAACTATGGGAACTGACCTCTTTTTGGAGCCCAACAGCGTACTGCGTAAAGCACAAGCAACTTGTCCTGCGGAAGACGATCTTTCTCTAGCTCGACAATTCAAGCAGCAAAAATGGTTTAGTGAACTTGTATTGATTGGAACCGAAATCCATAATCATGCAACGAATTGGTTGCCGCGTCGGTTCTCAAGAAGTTCCCACCGACTCCAGAATATCCGTTGTCAAAATCCATATCGCCGAGGAAGTCCATTTCAGTAGCAAATTAATACAAAATAGAATTGAAACCAAGAAATTCAATAAAATAACTTCGAACGAGTCTGTCATATGCATGTCAACTATCTGTCACCTTAGATAAACTACGTGGCTGCCAGGCTTAGTGGTTGAAGTCCTTAAACCTTCTTTCGTAATATAAATTTTCTTAAACTACCCAGGTTTAGGCTGGCTTTCTCTTAAATATGGCTAAAACCATCTTTCGTAATAAGACGGTACGTGTCTAAAAATCTTACTTTCTTTTGTTAATCATGTTTAAAATTGTAAATATCATAATTCTGTTATATTAGATTTTTGTTTTCTCTTTTGTTTACGATATTTTTTTTGGTTTTAATTGTTGCTTGAATTTATTTGTGAATTAATTATTATTTTTGTGTTTTTCCATAGTCTTATTTATGTATGTCTGTCTAGTCTTAAGTTATTAATATTGTTTAAATAGTATAAATGTTTTGCATGCTGTGTTTACCTTTAAGTGATTGTGCATTTAGTATAAATTTAAGTTAAAGTTTGTTAAAGTTCAAATTAATGTGACAATCGTTGGTAAGCCTAATAAATAAAATAAAAAAAAATTTACATGTACAAAAAAAATACTTGCCTATAAGGCATACATTTAGTATACCCACCTACTACCGAACCTAGTCTAAATTCACGGAACCACAAAGACACAGAGCTACAAGATAGAGTTTCATCACCAATCGCCAATTGTCTCTAGCAACTCTCTATTTGACATCCATTATAATTGACCGAGCGAGCGAAGCGTCTCCGTTTCAGCTTGGACAAAAATGCTTTCATATATTATATACCTGGTAGATTACAAAATCCCTTTACAGTGCTGATACCTTAGCAGGGTTGAAGAGAATGCGCACACAAGAAAATAGGGTATCTACAAAAATGTATTAAAAAGACTAAAAAATTTAATATAGGTAGTTTAACATCAGCAGTATAAGATCTCTCACTCATGGGGTCCCATAGACTTCATTAGACTAGTTAAATAATGCTAAAAAGTTTCTGCCTTGGCAAAATCATTAAATCGCTAGGATGGGCGATCGTAGTCTTTCTCGTAGACGTTCGTAGCGCGGGACACACTATCAAATAGGTAATGTTTAAAGCGAAATCTTTTTTCAAAGTATAATTTTATGTTTATTAAAATGAAATACATTTAATTTATAAATACTTGATATTATATATATGTTACCGGCCAAACCCGATTTTAGGCTAAACTAGTTTGGCCTAGGCCGAACTAGTTCTTCCTAAACGCGATAGGATAAACCGGTATAGACTAGGCCAAACTGATACATCCTAAGCCCGGTAGGAGAATCTAGTTTAGCCTATGCTGAACTAGTTTATCCTACCACACTTCAGGATAAATTGGTATCACCTATTCTATACGTGTAGGGAAAATAGGTACCTAAAGAAATCTTGTAACTGAAATCATTATTTCTAGTATAAAAAGAAAATAATAATCAAGTATGAAAAGTCAAAAAAAATTTTTGAGTATTCAGTGTTGGTCTCATAGTAAAAGTTGTTCAGCATGACTAACCCAACATAGGTTTCGAAAATATGCCATCTCGAAATCTCCACCCAGTATACAATTTCGCTCAACTACGAGTATTAGTTACTTTTGTCACTTGCCAAGAGATCGTCGAAAAGCTGTTGCACGGTTTTACTCGCTTCGCTTTCCTTTGATCTCGAATATAAAAGAGACTAGCTGTCCCGCTCGCTTTCACCCGCATTCCCGAGGGATCGTATGTTTTCCCGGGATAAAAAGTATCCTATGTGTTAATCCAGAACATATTCTGTGTGCCAAATTTCATTCAAATTTGTTTAGTAGTTTTTGCGTGAAAGAGTAACAAACATCCACACAACAAACTTTCGCGTTTATAATATTATTAAGGATATTATATAACAATATCAGTTAATATATTATAGGTAAATTAAAAAAAAGTGTATGACTCATAATAAATAAAAAAAATCCAATAGGTTGCAAATGTTGCGTTACGAAACACATATCAATATGTATTTTCGTAGCTAGATGGCGTTGCGCGGTTTTATATTTATTAGTACCTACTTGATTGAGTAACAAATATATCCACAAAATCTATCACATTTAAATCAAAACATAAGTATCTACGTCAGTTGAATGGTACTTAGCTCATTTATTACTATATTATTGTGCATATTTGTTGTAAATATATTTATGAAGTATTTGTTTCACTGTATAAAAAAATAGCTAAGTATATAAAATGCAATATTCACTTACTTAGATGAATTTGTACGTAGTATTTATATACTCTGAGGATGAATCAATGAATAGGTATAAACTATAAAACTATCATTATCTATTTCTTTATTTCGTTATCGGTAAAATTAAATGTTGTGTAATTATCGTTTAGCGTGGAACCAAAAGTAACTTTGTAAAGCGTAGGTACTACTTCCAAACCTTCTACACGTTTGGCCTGTGGACCAACTACTCACATGATTTTTTGGGAACTACCAAGATATTGAAGTGCTAGACTATGTTCGCTTAGGCAAACCGATGACCTTTACGCCAAATACTCCAGTGTACATCTCCCGGCTATACAGGAAATTGTGGAGTAGGTACGTGAAACAAAAGAGAGTGCAGCTGTTGAATTCGCGCCGCTACGTCAACTTCAGGGCGTTCATGGTGAGAATACCAACGTGTTTTCTGCACCTCGTCATGGAACTTTTGGGTGCTTTTGGCCACAGGTTTTGTTTTGGTTTTTATAATAACACGTAAATGTTTGTCTTACCTATGACGCCTTTGATTGGGGTTTATTATTGTTTTAGATATTCTAAAATAATATACAAACTTCGTCGGTGAGGGGTAAGTTCACGCCACCCAATTTGTACGTGCGCTTGCACGGGAACGCAGTAATATGGGAGAAACTGACTGGTATTACCTCCTGTCGGTATTATCCAGTTTTACCCTATACAAAAATGAGAAATACACATAGGGAAATACATAACATTCATAATATTGATGCTTGCTAATTTCAGTGTGTCATTTCTGTAAAGAGTCAGATAAGGAAGATACCTACCTATCTACCCAATAAGGTACGGTAATACTTTTATTATCATAAATTAATCAATAATTCACATCATTCTACAGACGTTTATCGACGATTAAATAAATTAGAGATAAAAAAATCTATACCTAGGTACTTAAATAATCATTTCGCACACAACATGTATTAATATGGTAATTGTGCACAATTGATTAACAGTGTTCCTAAAGTTCTTACTCGTTTTTGCAACAAAATGACACCTTTTATAATCATTGCGGGTGTCCTTTTGGTAATAAATATAATATTCATGTTGGGATCGATCGTTTATACTTTGAAGACTAGTAAGGTGAGTTTTCCATTTCCTAATAACAAGCAATTTTTCGTTAACATTAGCCATTATTTTCATTTATATTTATCTCAATTGCAAATGTTATCTTCCCACTCAAATTGAAAGCCTTCTTACATTTAAGAGCAATTATTTTAGTCCGTGAATATGTGAACTAAAAGTATATTATCAAAGAGAATTTTGTATGAGACCAGCTACACTGACCAAGGGGGTTAATTTTATCGTGATTTTATCAGATTCATCGGTAGGTATATTTTTTATTGTATACTATCATACGGTGGCAATACGGCCAGCCTGATGGTAAGCAGTTACCGTAGCCTATAGGCGCTTGCAATTCCATGAGTATCACTCGCGAGTTGCCTATCCTGCAAAAATCTATATTGTTGTGATGAGTCGCTGTGCTGGCATTAAATACACCGTTCGAAGCCCCCTCATGAAGCTCTGACAATCTTACTTACAACAGGAAAACAACACCATATTAATATTATGTTATTTGCCTTAAATCTTCCGTCAGGGGAAATGAAGAAATCCCATATCGCATCGAAAGTGCATAATTCACTTGTGCGCAGAAGGATCCGTACCATACAAAATATATTGCGCGGCGTTTTAAGAGGCCGTATGCTAAATTTTGCCGATTTCGCTGATTTACGTGATTTTAAAATACTGAATTTCTATAAGTTTTAATACACAACATGAAAGATCATTTCAATTTTTATCTAATAAACGAGCTACTTTTTTAATTTTTTATTTAATTTTGATTAATTGACCGAAAACAGGCGGCTGTTTTTGAATTTTTGCTATAAGAGGTTTAGAATATCACATATTTACGAATCGTTTTGCCGTCTTAACGGTATGAAAAAAATATAGTTTATTGTTATGAAAGTTATCTATAAAATAAACGGAGCACTTTTTACCACTTTAATATATTCATTTTGAGTAAAAAAATATTTAACTTAGTCAATTTTTAGAGAAAATTTGCGAAGAATGGCTTTTGATTTCGGCTACTTAGAACTCTCACTAAAATTATAACTACATAAATAAACTTCAGTTAATAAACAATCCATTTCATGAAAAATAAAATTTAAAAAGTTCAACATTTTGGCAATCAAAAATCTTTTAAAACAACCTAAATCTCGCATTAAACAAAATAATAAAAACAAAAAGGTAGCTCATTCATTAGATCGTAATTAAAATGATATTTTAGGTTGTGAATTTAAACTAGTAGAAATAAAGTATTCTAACTGTAAAATCACGATTGTTAAATCACGTAAATCAGCGAAATCGGCAAAATTTGGCATACGGCCTCTTAATTTAAATTAAAAAAAAACTCTTTGACAAACCGAAATTTTTGGCAGCCTTGCATGCAACGTTTTTGAATTATTCATAAAATAAATAAATAGGTAATAACCTATTAGAAAACTAGTATTATTATTATGTATCATGTATGTTATTGTGTTGAAATGCGCAAGGAAACAGTTTCTGTATCATATTGTATTGTTCATATGAAACCATCGTACCTCTAGGTACCTACTATCAGATTTCAGGCCCCATTTATGCAAACTATTAAATAATTTTCGTATTTTTTTTTACCTTAGATGGATGCAGACAGCCTGGTTTTGCCACTGTACCAAAAAATGGCGATTCAAATCATTTGAGACTAGCTGTGTCCTGCGGTTGAACTCGTGATGTTATGTAGCCTTTAACCTTTCTCAATAAACGGCTATCTAACGCAAACTTTCTTTTATAGTTCCTGATTTTAGCGCGTTCATACATACAAACTCTTCCAGCTTATAAGTCAATGTTTGTACTATAGTAGATTTCATCAGCATGAGTTCGGTGACACATGGTATTTTATCAGATTTCTCAATGGTTAATGTTAATTTCGATATAATAAAGGAATACTATGATAGAGCGACGTTTCATGAAATATTGTGAGTACTATTTCAGAGTAATCAAAAGGAATTTCACTAGATATTGGTGAAAAACCATTGACCTTGACGACTCATCCTATGTGAAATAGAGTATAATATCAAGTAAAGATATACTACGATTAAATTGACACGTTTTTAACAGAACAATATCCTTTTTAGTCAGCGTAAGTTACGATTTTCAGGAATATTTTCTGTAATAGGAGGCCAAGAATAATAGTTAATTAATCTAGTCCTATCTAATCTAGTGTCTGCTCCTTTGTGTATGGCGATCAATATAGGTATGATGAAATTCCTCAATGAAAAAAGAGTACTTATCGCATTATTTTATGAACTGGTACCTACTTACTCAAAATTACAAAATAAAATAAGCTTTAAAAAAACTGCCTTCAAAATGGGGTTTAACTAAAAAAAAAACATAACTAAATAGTTAAAAACGTAGATAACTATCAGAATTAGTTAGATAAGTAATAAGGAACAGTTTTCCAATGCAATTTTTTTTGTTAAAACTTTCATCAATTTTTATTATAGGACGCGCGTCCCTCAACATATTTCGTAATTGTTCTTTCGTTAAGTCGATAGCATTGTACCTACCTAGTTGTTGAGAAAACGAGTAGTGACATAGTGACGGCCACGCAGATACGTTTCTTCATTATCAGTAAACTTCATTGAAATCCCATTAACTGTAGTTCTATAACACATATACCGGGTGAATCAATGGATGGTTTTCTTGATACATTTGATATTCACGTGTTCCATAAATATAATAGAATTGTAGAAACAGGATGCATATTTAATTGAAGTTATCATTAACTTTCGCGGTAAATTGAAACCATGGCAAAACTGCCACCAAACTAGTGTATGTTGTACGTACCAATTCGTATAAAAAAATATATAATGTACCTACTAGCAGCGCGGTAAAATTAAGGTCGTTCCATTCGGCGCTATCCGATACGTAGGTACGTGGATTCACAAAATACATAAGTAACACGCGAGATGATTCCTCCCAAGATGACAATGTTGTTCTGCTTGTTATAATAAATTTATACGCAGACGTAGGTAACTAAAAAAATTTAAGAGCAAAAGTTGCATTGAAATTATGAAAAATGTGCAAATTACACCTAAAACTCAGCATGTGTCATGTAAGTACATAGATAACAAAGACCCCATAATTTTTTATATTACAGAAACTCATGAACAACAGGTTATCAAATGCTCAGTCAATAATATCGGGGCAAGGTGGGCCTCGTCTGAGCATTCAGCCTCAGGTGGCGTTGTTCCAGACCTTCATGAGACTGAGCACTGTGAGCTCACCATACGATAACAAATCCAACGGTGGCGAGAAAGCACAATAAGAAGACGAAGCAATTTTAATACGAACAGAAGTTATTAAAACCACTATAATCATTGATGCATCGACAGTCGTACCTAAATACCTACCTAACTTCTCTATCTTGATCAGATAAAATGCATACGACGGACGTCAAGTAACAATCAATTAAAATACACAGGCAAATAGAAAATGTATTATTGGATATCTTATCCAAGACTGCTCTATTTCTGAAATATTGGAAACGTGATAAATGAATCTTATCTCAAAATGAGTTTGTATTATTACATCTACCTCTACTGTTTTATAAATATAAGGTCCTAATAAATTAGTGAACTTCCTCTTGAGGGATGAATGCATAGGTCATTAGTAATCAAAAAATAATATTAGAAAAAAAATCCGAGGGAAAAAAAAAATTACTAATGAATGACCTACACATTCATTCCTCAAGAGGAAGTTCAGTAATTTATTAGGACCTTATATAGGAGCCTGTGCAATGTAAATAAAATTACCTATTTTACTAAAACTTATATAGTAGATTATTTTTGCATGGGACAAAAGAGTCTCGTTTATTGTAACTCTATGGTCTCGTCCAACATCTTGAGAAGCTCTCGCTAGATGGTTGGATCAAGGGTCAGATACAGGAGGCAGTACTTCTGGACACGGCACGCATCGTTCGGAGATTTTCTCTCTGCGGACCTAACCACCTGTAACTTGAGCCCTACTCAGCTGCCGTCGGGCTTTTTATATAATTTATATATATTTTTTTAGAAATATTGTAAAGAAAAAACGTTATTAGTTATTTATAGGATTCGTTTTTGTATAATATTTTTGATTTTTATTTTAATGTAATAAAAAAAAATTTAGATTTACAAAGAATATTAAATATAAATTCTTTATTACATAAATACATTTTTTACATATCAGGATCATAGCTATATAACATTTTTGAAACCTATGTTGGGTTAGTCATGCTGAACAACTTTTACTATGGGACCAATAGTGAATTCTCAAATATTTTTTTTACTTTTCTTACAAAAAGTCAACCTTGCTCGATCATAATGTATGAAAAGTATTTTTTTTTAGAATTCAGTTTGTCCCCGACTGCAATACCTTATAGCATTCAAGTTATATTCAAAATTCTATAGATGTTTTTATCTTTTCAGTTAATTTTTGTTTTACGCAATCGGGTTTTTTTGTTTCTTTTAATTAACATTAACCTTTATGCCGCTGTATTTAAGTCAACCTTTCCGCAAACCTTCATTATACGACCACTTCAATGAATACTAATAGGTATTTTACTTAACGATTGATTAAGCTGTAGGTACCTATGTTCTTCTTCTTAGCAATAGACATCAAAGGTGTAAGCAACCTTCAGTACCTACCTATGTTCTTCTCCTTAGCAATCAGTTTATTTGATCAAGGGTGTGGGCCTATTCTTCCACGCCATTCTTTATTGAGATGTCTCCATCCATTTTACCATCCATACTGCCATCGCAATTGTATTTGTTGTGTCCCTATAGGCCTTTCTTTTCTCCGTGGTCCTGCCTATAGGGCGTTTTTCTCCCTCACAGCCTACTCCAATACCTAGAACTTTTTGAGCGACATCACAAATTAAGTAATAGTTACTATGTAAGCGGTATGCCTGGCCCACTCCCACTTTAATTTAGCTAGTGGTTTGTTGATGCTTGTAATTTTACCCTGTTTTCTGAGTCACTTGTTTGTTTTCCGATTCCGTAGTGTATGTGATTCCTAGCTCTTTGGGATACTTGAATTATGAAGTCCTCTACGAGGTTCATATGAATCATTTATAAAACAAACTGCGTGGATCCGTAAGAGCTTATGTTATTTCGCTTGTTTCCTGTCTAAGTCCTTGCTAATTTAAGCTTTTAAATATGTTCTCAAGCTCTAATGTGAACAATCTTGGTGATAGAGCATCGTGCGTGAGTGGTAAATTAATGAACTTTCGATTAAAACTCACACCAAAAATTGCATTAGGTAGGTATAGAAAGGTTTTTAAATGTAGCAGAATGTAGGCCACAAACATTGAAAGACGCTGAGTAGGTCAAGGTAAGAAATTTTGCTCGTATCAACGATATGGTACCTACCTACTACTCAAAGATACACTACTTACTAATCTATCGTTTGCCAGATTGTAATTGAAATATTAATCCTGTATTAATAATAATAGTAATAATAAAAAATACCCTACCCCGCCGCCGGCGGCTCACTAGAATTAGGTTTTTTTTATAACTTTTTTAGTTAATTTTATAAAAATATTGTCGAAAAAATATTCATTTTTATATATATTTGAGTTATAATATGTTTGAGTTTTTTTATATTAATGTTTAAAAAAAAATGTATATTACGATACGTGTGCCTTAAGTAGTACATTTTTTGCACAGCGTGAAATAGCGCCCTCTCTGCACTTGTGCGCTAAAAGACAAGGCACGAGTATCGTATAACATTTTATAACGCGTGTGTAAAAAAAACGCACTTTTCGCACGTTTATCCGTGTAAAAAATAAGTGCTTTAAAGTAATTTTACGCAAGTGTAACTGCGGGGGACAGCTAGTAGGCAGGTATAAGTATGACCGACTACTCGACCTTACTGTTCAACGTAGGTAACTTCTTCTATCCTATCTTACTATCCTTCCTATACAATGTGTGAGGATGTGATTTGTGAAGATGTTTGTTACTCTTTCACGCAAAAACTACGGAACGGATTTGGATGAAATTTGGCACACAGATAGAATATTTTCTGGATTAACACATAGGAAACTTTTTATCCGGAAAAAAATTAATGCATCGGGCTCGCATCGCGGATAAACCGCGGGGATCAGCTTGTACCTATATGATATTATAAAAGTGAAAGTTTGTAAAGATGTTTGTTACTTTTCCACGTAAAGACTATTTAATGGATTTGGATGCAATTAGGTTAGGCACATTGATAGATTATACCCTAGAATAACATGGGATACTATTAATACTAGAAAAACAAACGTTCCCTAGGGAACGCGGGTGAAATAACAGAGCTAGTAATAGTATATGGTAAATGACGAAGACGACATTGATCTCGAAGACACGAGAAATGGCCCCTTGGTAAAATGCTAAAAAATGGTAAAAATAACAATAAATAAATAGGGTTAAGTTCAATTATATTTGATGATCAATAATTATATACTTATAATTGATGATTATTGTATTTGCTGAATTTATAATTATGCTACTTTAATTACTAGAGAAAGATAAACTTTTGTCTATCAAAGGGGATACCTCCCATAGAAGTGCGGACTGCAGACTTAGGTAATTAGTCCTATAATTTTAATGCCAGTTAGGTTCGGCAACGCGCGAGTGATACCCCTGGTGTTGCAAGCGTCCATAGGCTACTGTAACTGCTTACCATCAGGCGGGCCGTATGCTTGGTTGCCACCTAAGTGGTATAAAAAAAAATGCGATTTGCACAGAGGTTCTCAAGTTATAACAGGTGTTTAAAAGCATGTTTGTTATGTTAATGTAAATGGTAAGTACCTAGAGGTGATACGTAAGCTGATGGAACAGCTACTTATACAAGTGACGTGACTACGCAGTACGGCAGCGTGTCGGGCGGCGGACAATAGGCGAATGTCATTACGGGGCCGCGGCGGCGCGAGCGTCGGTCGGCGTCTCGCAATCCGACACAAGAGAAACGAATTAAGACCAATGAACTCATAGAATGGAACATGAATAATAAACATGAAACAAGACTTGTTTATACTTATTAGGAGATTCCGGTATGCGGCCCACTTGATGGTAAGCGGTTACCATAGCCTATAATATAGGTTTCACTATTGATGCCCCTGTTGCAGCGGTTATATCGGCCCTATATAAACGATGCAACAGGGGCATCAATAGCATCAATAGCACGTTGCTGACACTGCAAAAATATATTCACACCCATGGGTTTTGAAGAGGGATTTCAGATTAAGAGAGAATTATTATAATTAGTAATACCGAGCAACAGTACCGACCAATCACTACATCTAAATGTTTAGTGTGACTTAGCCAATCAGGGCGCTTGTGTACTTGACTTAGCCAATCAGAACGCATCATGTAAGTGGACTAGGGGAATTGGCGGAATAGATTTTAAACAAATTTAACGTAAATTGTGCTCCTTTGGGTTAAGTAATCGCTCGATGACTGACTCATAAACGCTTAGCCCAAACCGTTGAAGATAGAAAGGAGAGCATTTTCAGGCATTTTCAACCTACCCGCAAACATTTTGTCATATTAAGTACTAATACCTAGTTCTTTATTAATTTAATAGGTAGGCAGGTACTCATTTTAGATTGGACGACTAAAATAAACTTTAGTAACAGCTCTAAATATTCATAAGCCTATCAAGTCATCGAGTAAACTTCGATAATAAAAAAATCAACACAACCGCTTAGACGTTGTAAGTAGGTAGTTCTCGTGCAGTTTCGGTCGGACTTTGGCTCGACTGGCGTTTCTCAGCCGAGCGTAAATTAAATATTTCGTACAAGCTGAATGAAGAAGTCACAATGAGCTATGCATTTTTGATTGTTGTGTCAGTTGCTATAACTGTGAAGTTGCTGTTTTTAAGTTTATCGTTGTATTTCACTTTGCATTACAACGAGACTGATGGATCGCAGGTGAGTGTTCATATTACATTTATGAAGATTACATGCCAGTGACCTTTGTTTAAAAGGAAGTCTGGCCACAATTTTAATTGTTATATTATTGCGAAATAGTTTTTTGTTAAGCTTTTCGAAAAACCTCACTTTGCGTCGGCAACATCAACATTTTTGTCATGCCAATAGGAAAGATATTTTTTTAATATTGTCCTAGTGCTTTGTATCTACCTATAGTACCTACTATATTTCTACCTTAGGCCCTCCATATTGCTATAAATTTTAAAAGCAGTTTTTTTTAGTTTGTACATAATTTCACCGGGTAAATAATCATATTCATGCACTTGTGGGTACTAATAAGAGTCCATCCATCCACAGATATAAATATACCTACCTATCTGTGAGTCCATCCCACTCATTCCGATTCATTATTATTATTAATTTAAAAAACAATAATAGAGATTTTGTGGGTAAAGAGCGAGTGATGCCCCGTGTGTTGTAAGCATCTATATGACTGCGGTAACCGCTTACCATCAGACGCGCCTATTTACCGACTACGTTGTATTAATAAAAGAATATGTAAATTATGGGGCTTCTTATAGTGCAAAACTTTGTTTGGCATATACCATTTCAATAAAGAATGAAATCTCGAATGGCGGCGGATAGCATGCCCTCTCATCTCTCACATTACCTCGTTTATGAGCGAGGTGAGAGAGCACGATATTCTACCTATAAGTTAAACTAAGACCTACTCCATTGTCTTGTCATGTAAAAAGATAAATCACATTCATAATAATGCTTTCATGTTTTCCGTTCCAGGCGAACGTCCAAACAAAACGGAAAAATAAGTCGCTGATGATTTCATGGAAAGAAATCCCGCGCATGTTTCTGCCTAAAACGTTATACTGTCCAGAAGTAAACAGTAAGAACTTTCCAAATAAATCATGACGACATAAATTACATGAGTACTCACACAACTAAAACAAACCTACAGAATTTAAACAAAGCATGAAAGACTAACAGAATCTCTTAATTATGACATCAATTTGTGGAACTATATAAATGATAAGAACAACAATATTTTATTTCATTCATTAACGTACACCTACCTACCCATAGTAAATTAAAATTGCTCAGCCTCTACTGCTAGTTACACCTAGGCCTCTGCAATAAATAGAACGTGCTATCAAATTGCAGTAATTGAATTTCTGTATAAAGAAAGGCACGTTATGGAAGAATCTTCTGACAACGGGTCGATTTGCACGAAAAAATTAATAGGTGCAGTGCTGACTACGTAAAGCTACCATGATATAAAGCTATTTTATAAACAACATTTTTTTTAGAATTTCCTTACTAATTGCGATTCCGGTATTGTTTATCATTCCGGTAGTACGCGCTACGTCATTCAGGCGCCTCCGGTTCATGGCCCGCCTAGGTACATTCAACCCAATCCGGCTTCTTCAATGCAAAGGGCATGGAAGGCTTTGATTCAGTGCCCACGTCTCGGCTACGTACGTAGGTCACAGCAGGTAGCAATGTTGCATTCGGCTTGAACTAAGATTACTACTAAAATAAGCGACTTGAAGTATTGACTGACCAGCTAAAGGGATTCTGCAATCGGTAGCATTTTCTGGTTGTTTCTGTGTGTGAGTAAAAGGATTCGTAAACGGGGTATAAAAATTGCATCTAGCTGGATATGTTGTAGCCAGCCAAATGGGTACCACCGTCCTATGGTTTCCTCACGATATTTTCCTTCACAGAAAGCTAAAGCTCATTGTAAGATTCGAACCCGGGACCTTCGTCGCGGTATCTGACGTCACTACCACTGAACTATCATCGCCTTAAATCGTTTGTTTTGAGACTAATTGTAAGTATCTATCTATATAAATATATATTTACAAGCAGTAGGTAGGTTTATGTCGTAGATGTATGTATCAGTTATTTGTTTTCCATTCCTTATTCTGTGTGCGTGTATGAAGAATACCCAAGGATATTTACCTACTAACCCCCTTATTCATAATAAAGTACCAAACGTTGATGAGCTAAAATTCCAGTCTTTATCTGACAGGTGACATTTGGTGATCGAAAGAGTGAGACGGGCACACTATTACACTGATTTAGTTAAAAAGCGATTATGAATAAGGGGGGTAAGTATTAATATTTAATTCTTATTGTATTAATTTATATTCAGGAAGGACATAAGTACTAACATGAGTTGGTAAATGCAAGGTTTGTTATGAAATGTGTAATTTTTCAAGGTTTTACCTTTAGAATTTGCTACAAGCTAGGTTTTTCCAATGATGCTTAGTAAGTATTGGTTTTGGGAATAAACCAATGTAATATGATTTAAAAAAATATAATACCTACATAGTAAAATATAATGATTCAAGTTTTCTTTTTCTTTCTTTCTTTCTAATATTATTTAAAATTCAATTTAAGTTACCTATATAAATTTAAAACATATATACAAGGTGTTTTTTTGGTCAGCGACAAGCGACCCAGGAGCGCCAATATCAGTTGTATTATCGACCCTAAGTCGCTCGTCGCTGACCAAAACAACAACCTGTATACGTAACTTTATGAAAAATAAAATAAATTAAAATGTTCTTGACAACGCGCGAGTGACATCCCTGTTGTTTCATTATGCTTCAGCATTCCTGCTTTAATCGCAGGAGTTCGATAAAAGGCCGAACACGTTGAAATATAGTTTCAACGTTTACAATGTCTCTGAGGTAAGACCTAATGGTGCGTCCATGCTACGCGAACCGAGCACGAGCTAGGTACTTAACTGGGTCGTTCTTCTTTTCTACCGACAGTAAACCGACACTGTTTTTGATCTAGGGATCGATTTATGGTTTTTATGGTTTTAATGTTTGTTAATATGTTTATGAATATATTTTTTATAAACGTTGCATGTATTTTTATAAGGACGTATTTATGCTTTTTTACCTGCAGATAATTTTCTTTTCTTTATGGTTGTTTCCCAGTAAATACTGTGATATAGTCGGCGTTTTCAGCGGAGACTACATTTTGGGTTAAGTCACGCTTTATTAGCACTAAAAGGTAAATAAATATATAGACGTATATTCAAAGACTAAAAACATAATAATCAATACAATTCTAATGCGACGTATAATAAGATGAGTACAGGTGATTGTCGGTGAAAAAGAAGAACGACCCAACTAAGATAATTATGATTTCAAATAAATGCTTATAATATATTTTTTTATTGCAAAAAACAAAAACAAAACATATAATAGGTATATACCTAATTAGAATGATCAACTATCAGAAAATTCATATCCCGCACAAACTGCGACCACTTCACTGTCCGTTTTTGTATATCAAGTTTTAATTTATTATGCTTGTATTCTAACGCCTTTCTTACGACTAACTTATTGAATTCATGCACATGTGGATGGTTCACGTAATCTTCGACGGACATCCACTTACATTCGTTCACTTCTCTCTGTGAAACTGTTATTTTTTCAGAAAGAGCCTTCATTGTGAGAAGAACATAGATGTCAGAGTTTTGATACATCATGTTATGCGTATGCCTAAATGTCACTAAAGACTGAAAAGCTGCATCCACTCCTGTCTCCTCTTTCACCTCTCTGACAGCGGCATCGATGATATCTTCGCCTGCAAAATATCCTAATCATTATTCAAATCCATAAATCATTGTCATAAGTATCGTATAAATTGTGCAATGTAGGAGAAAGTCGAAAAGATTCCGCAAGCGAACATTTCGAACAAGCGCTTTGTCTGATCGTCACCTCGCGCACCGCAGCACAAGGACCCTTAGTTAATTTTTAGTTAGCTACCAACGTCTATAGTATTTGTGAACTGGTGCTGCTGCCTATCTAAAAATCTAAATGATCGCAGGGCTTAAGTTGTACCATATTTTTTCAATGTTGCTTTCGTACCCAAGCGTTTTGGAAAGTAAGGCGCAAACAGATGTCGCAAGTGTAACCAAGGTTGAATAATATAGATAAAATAATGAGATATCTTCTATCATTCCAGACGCGGAAAATACGAACATGACAAAAATACATTGTAAGATTTGAACCCATACATATCTTAATCAGATTATGAACGCGTTCGATCGTGATTATTATCGTAAACAAACGTCCAGCGCGGTTGATATAATAATAACCGTGATAAGTACGTCACGTCGCAGCTATTACTAAAGTAAGTACTTTGTATGCCTCCTTTGTTTAATGCGGATCAAATCGTTAGTTTCATTGTATTAGTTTCTTCATACGGATCACGCCAGATTCATCGTCTACAAAGCGAATGGCATTTTTTTTCACAAAAATTAAAAATGGACATGCTTGATGCATGTGAGTAGGGAAGTAGGGAAAAACCGCGTTTTCGGCATATTAGAAATTATAAAGAGACCCGGGATTTTTTTCACGTAGGTACTTAACCGGTTTTTCTTATTTTCCCTAAAGTATAGAAGCACTTGAAATAGAAGATGCAACTCTTCTCACATTCGACACTGCGTTGAAATGCATGTTCAGAAAAATATCAAGCATTCACGGCGGTTAAAAAAACTGCAAACAGCTTTACGAAAGAAAATAGGCGAGAGATACCTTTTAATACAAGCTGTTTTAAAATATTTAGAATACGCTCGATAATTTTTCGATGACAGTAATTCTATATTTCACAAACCAGTTTTTTTTTAAATTTATCGTAATGAAAATCGTCCCTGATGATAATGACAGCATCTGTTTGGTAACACATCAGAGTTTGAATACTGCTTCTACAACTACTAATTTCAAAAGTTTCAAATGTGAGCTTTTGCATGCATTGAAAACAAAGAGTTATACTTACTATACCTACTTTATCTACGCCAAAAGAAACTAAAAAATATTACTCGAGAAAGGCGTGCAACTTTTAAAAAAGGCATACAGAGCCCTCATTAAGATTAAGCCAACAGGTGTCCTATCAGAACGAAGCAAGTGGCAAGTGATCATCGGTGTGTAAGATACACTAGAAGGATGCGACTGTGGCGGAAGCCGTATTGTCGATCGCTCAACAAGTCGTGACCCTGCAGGTATCTCAAGAGTTGCGATTTGCTCCATTACACTGGAGAGGAGGGAGGTGATGGCAATCGGCCTATGATTCGCAGGGTCTAATCTGTCCGCTGTTTTTGGGCATTGGGTGAACGTGGACAGCTTAGTTTCATGTAGGAGAGCGCGGAAAGATGCGTTAGTACCAGACATAATTCAGGAGCACGCCGCTTCAGCAGCACTGGTATGCTGCTTGGCCTACTCGACTTATGGACGTCCGGAGAGAGCAACTCCCCTTCGGACCTCTGTTGAATATGTATTTCATTTTTAATAGATACGTTTTGTATTTAATAGGTAATTGAAAATGTGCAAGATGTAGCCGGCCTGAATTTCACAAGCAGTTAAAATATAATTTATACAAAGAATAAAAAAACTTATTTTCAAACCGGTGTCACCGAAAACCGGTGGGTTATTTTATACGAAACCAGAAAAAAAACCGGGTTTTAATTTTGGCCGGTTTTGCATTCCCTTATCTGAAATCCACGCGAGCGTTCGTTTTTGCCCAAATATACCCCGATAACTGCTTCACATTTATTGCATTCAGCAAATGCTACCTTCCGAACCGGTATTAGAGTATTAGAGACAGACTTTTCATAAGTGCCTGCGAAGGTCTATTTGAATAAATGATTTTGAATTTTTAGAATTTTGCGATGACGCGTTATCTTCACCGAACCTAAAACGGGACTTGACACTGCCTAAGGGTCCGTTCACACAGACCGGCTCGGAGAGAAGAGGATATTTTGATAGGAGAGAGCGGGGCTGGAGGTTCCGATTTTCAAATAACATGAAGTTTTATTATGAAAATGAAGAGTTTGATTTCCAAAATGTGCAAATATAAAACAAATGTTTATCGTTTTTTGTAATAATATAGTCACTTTCACTAATATCTTAATAGTTTTTGTTGTAGAAGCAAATTATTGTCAAATTTCGGAACGGAAAATTCAGCCCCGCTTTGGGGCGAGTTGTTCCACCTTTGAGGCAAGTTGTTCCGCTTAGATATGAAAATAAACTGTCAAAATAACGTAGGTTTTCCTTAATAAACCAACCATTTTTATAAATGTATGTGTTTATGCTATGCACAACTAAACATTAAAAATAACAAAACATAACTAGTAACCTGTAGATTTTTTTTTATGTAGTTAATTTATAATTAATATCAGTCATTATTATCATGATTAACTTTGGCAATCTTCATCATTATTCATCACTTATTTCTTCATCTGACTCACTATTATTCGGACACACATAAGCGAATTTATCAACTTTATCTAAATATTTGATATGAGCTAAATTTTTACACATGGTACATATTCTATCCGCTGTTCTCTTGGACGAGAATTTAAATCCCAACAAATGATGCAGTACCATTCCAGAACGTTATCTCTGTCAATCTCGCTTTCTTGTAATAGTCTTCTTTTTCTAAAGATTTTCCCTTCCCTTACCCCTTGCCTTTACCATTTCTTTTTCCCTTACTGTTATCTTTGTTTTTCCCTTCTTTACAATATCTTCATTCTTTTAGTCTTCTTCTTTGCCTGTTCTTTAGCCAATTAATTTTTTCTGGCGTGTCAGTTTAAATAACCTTCTTATACGTCATTTTTATACGTCTGCAATCTTGGTGATGCTTTTGGTGAAGGTTTCGCAATTTCAGGGCTAAACAAAACTGTAGCATTTGTCTTTGCTGGCGTTACTTGAAGTTCTTGGTCAATAAGTCAGTGTCAAAGAGTCAGTCTGATGGACATTACTGTGGTTTATTGTCGAATGCTGAGGCTATTCATCATTCTGCACTGATATTAAAATCGTCAGAGGCTCGGTTTGCACATCAGTCTGTGATAATATTGGAATGCTGGATGGTCCTCACTGGTCAAAATATTGTGCTGAAATAAAGCTGGCTTGGAAGGTTGTTCATTTGACACAACTTAAGATGAAGTAGCTTCTGACAATGGCCCATCTGACTGTTTCAAAAAGTGGCATTAAGAATTTAAGGTACAGTTGAAGGGTAAGGGTAAGTTGTTCCTGGGAACAACTAGCCCCTTGAGGGAGGAAGTTATAGCCCCAAATTTCGTTTTATACAAAGGCTGACATGTTGGCAAACTAATATAACCAATTAAAAAAATACTCTAACAATAAGATATCCTACTAATGTCACTACAATTTAGGAAAATTACGTAAGAATCGGTTCATAATAAACAGAGATAAACCAAAAAGTATAAACATGAAAAAAATTACTTTCGTGGTGTTTTGACAGCTCAATGCACATAGACACATAACCGTCGTCGCCGGAGTGACTAAAATGGCTGCCGTCGCGGCGCCTCACCTGACGCTTTAGCGACGTACTTTTCATATACTGATATCTCTTTTCCTTACAAAGTTATTGCCATCGGAACAACTTACCACGGGAACTTCCAGCCCCGCTCTCCCCTACGCGTTTAAAAATGGACTCGCGCCGCGCCGTGAGGCGTATCCGAATTCTCTCCCTGACATGTGTACCTTTTTGTTGTGAGAGGTAGAGCAGCTCGACTGTGGAAGTACCTCCACCTTACAGAATACCGCAGTCAAATAACTTTATAATAATTCATAATGTTGTGTTCCTGCGCTTGAGTAAGGTTGCCAGAGCTCATCGGGAAGGGGGGAAGGGTCGGTAACACGTGAGTGATTCCTTGTGTGTTGAAGCGTCCATATGGCTACGGTAACCACTTACCAACAGGCGGGCCGTATGCTTGTATACCGACTCAATCTTATAAAACAAAAAAACGGTGAGTGTTGTGGTTATAACTAAATCAATAATACAGGGTGTTTTTTTGGTCGGCGACAAGCGACTCAGGAGTGGTAGTACAAAAAATACATTTCCCAAAAATGGACTTAATTCCATTAAATACTGTAAATGCGTTGAGAAATACCTCATTCAATTTGAAATAAAATCACCGCAAAGTATGGTCACTCGGCACGTGCACAGACTAGAGTTAGGCGCAAGCCGCCATCGCCCCACCCCTTTACTCCCTCGCACTCCCGTTGAATATTACGTCTACACTTTAGCTTAGTACATGATTTTCCAAATATTTTTTTTTATTATTAAAAATAATAAAGTATTTTTTTATTTTTTTTTTAGCACCAGTATCATTTGTTTTATCGACCCTGAATCGCTCGTCGCTGACCAAAACAACGACCTGTACATAATACTGCATACATCTGTTAAATAACATACCTCTCTCTACATAGCCTCCAGGCAGTTTCCAATGAGGATAGTTGTAGTGTTTTTCTGATATAGCCAGTAAATGGTTGTCATCCTTAAACACTAAGGCACCAACACCCAGATTCGTATGGCACGCTGGTGGCAGATTTGGCTCGGAGTCGACAGGTAGCCATTTGTACATCATCACAAAGTCATCTCTGGCATGATGAAAATTAAAGCCTTTCTAAAGATACCAAGTCTTCATTTAAGAAAATGAATAATATATTTTTGTGGGAATGTAGAATTACTTATTGCTAAGGAACGACAGGAGTTTTATATGGCAAAGCCGAGTGCAGACAAGAACCAATCATGTGTTAAATAAGAAAGAAAAGTAATTCATGGATAATATGTTTGTGCTGGGTCATATAGGTACATATACAACGGAAAGGGTATACCTATCCATTTCACACAGCATTTCATGGACACGGGGAGATCCCAGTGCTGCCAAACCTTCCTTATTTTCTCGAAGGAGAAAATGTACAGAATTGAGTAGTATTATTACATACATTGTACATACTTATGAATATAAATAATAATAATACAAATGTGTGAATAGTATTCATATGTTTGAAGTAGGTACGAGATATACTATGTACTAATACTACTCAATTCTGTACATTTTGTTGAGAAAATTTAAATATTCATTGAATACCTGCTATTTGTATTGATTATCATCTGACGTCCACCCATTATTTTATGGATCAAAAATATCAATTATCGTCTTATTTGCATTGTAATAATGCCTTCGCGCAAATACTCCAGTGACATTTTAATTGTGTTTAGGGGATGTTTGGCTGCTACGATTGGTCGGGCTGCTTGCAAAAAGTATTGAAATAGTTCTTTGAGTATCATATTATATGTATAAAAATCAGCTCACAGAATTTAAGAAAAGTACGTATTGTGCATAGAATACCTTCCATGCCTGGTACCTGAAAATTGGCCGATGGGACAAGTTAGCAGGTATTCTTCGTATGTTTGAAGTACATACGACGTACTAACACTACTCAATTCTATACATTTTGCCTGTCAGGAAATAAGTAATGTCTAGCGGGCCTGGGATCTCGATCTATGTGCTTTATTTAACTGGGACAAGTTGGTAAATAAAACTTAAACTAAAAGAGATTCAGGAATTTCAACATATTTGATCAGCCGGCAGGCGCGCTTCAACTAGATCATCTGCGCCCAGGCAGGCGGCCGTCAGTCGTTCCCTTCGATCGATGCGCCCGCCAAGCGTCATATTGTATTGAAATGTGTTAGATAGAACAACAAAATCGTGACAGTTTGTTTTTGGTAAATGTATTGTTTTGAAAAAAGTTGTTGTTTATGATATTGGTTATACAGTCCTGCATGGTTGTCAGTGTTTTACCAATTACCCTGTATATTGCTATACCTTTGATGTTATTGTTGATTTTTAAAATATGAAATAATTCAAACCAAACTTACTTGTGCTAGCACAGGAACATAAAAAGAGTCTTTTATGTTTACTTTAAACCATATACATCTCTGACCTTCGGTGGACCATTTATTCAAAGATTCTGCAAAATATCAATAATTTTAGTATTTAATTTAGTAAGTGGGACTTAGTAAGATGAAGTGGCAACATGCAAGCCACCTTGCCTGAGGAGCCATAATGAAAAGGCCATTTAAATGGCCACTGTGTACCAGAAAGCACAAAGCATACTGAGCATTAAACAATTTCTAATAATGTATTGATTTCAAAAATAAGATTTTCAATAGTGTTCATAGGGACAGATATCATCTTCAAATCAACAAATCAAGTATTGGTAAAGATGATAATACTTAGATCAAGAATCAAAGTTTAATATGTAAGGAAACTAAATTAAGTTCAAAGTCATCAAACTCAGGAAACTAAAGTAAGTTCATTTATTCAATGGAGGTTCTAAGAGGGCACTTATAAAGTTAAAAACTGCTAAAGTTACAGCCACAAGTTCTGAAATAAATTATAAAATATGTATATTGTAACATACCTTCCAATTTACCAATTAAATTCTGTTGGTTGCATGCTTCCTTATGTGTATCAACTGTTATTCCATTAAACCTGTCTTTTTCACCTTTAAATATATTGTGTGATGGTAGACTAGAATATCCACATATCTGTGAAGTCCTGAAATAATAATTGACTTTACATACTTAACTATGGGGTTAAGCTAGAAGAGGATTGATATATAGACTTAGTTGAGATTAATAAACATACAGGTGGTTGGGGTGAGGACTAGTTCCTAAACTTCTTATAGATTTCAGAAACAATGAGATAAGCAGTTCAGAAACAATGAGAATAGTACATGGTAGCCAGGCCTAATTTGTAAATTTGATTAATAAAGCACCGAAAGAATTTTTGGTTAACTAGGGAACTATGTGATAAAGTAACATACACTTAGGTACTTACCGAAAATAAATCGTACTGAGATAGGCACAGGGACGAAATAATTTATAGCATACCATATTTTAACAGTTATGAGACGATGAGATTTATGTAATCACGTTTCAATGCATCTACCAATTCAAAACAATAATCTCCATAAATGTTTTATGTTAATCTCACAGAGAGAGAACATTTTGCACTTTGCTCGTCTCAGACAGATGGTTATCTGTCAATGTCATTTTTTTAACCCTTAACTGCATGATTTATTATTTTGGGCCGAGAAAAATCCTAGGGGTCCTAATTGAGGTGTACATCACAAGAAAAATTATGAAAAAAAATCTGAAAGAACTGTAGTTTGATTTATTTATTGGTGTAATATTACATCATCATATAAAATCGTCTTAAATTATCATACTAAGGAGTAGTATGAAAATCTGTGAATCAGTTGTTAGTTCCGTTCAAACATAGAGGGATATTGCATTTTGAGCATGCCCATTGGGTTGTACCTTTACATTGAGGAAGTTTACAGCGTAAACGCTTTGAAAATATCGTCATCCTCATCTTCTAGGCCATCTTCTGAGACTTTGCCGTCTTCCAACTCCTTCAATAACCTTTCAATGTCATCATCAGTCACCTGGCTTCGTGACATTGTGCTAAAACAAAATACAAGCATGAAAAAAGAACCACCACCAAGTGTGAAACGTTTCGCAACAGCTTTATTCCATAGAAATCGTGTTTAGATAGTGAAAAAATACCCGTAAGTAACAATAAAATGTACATAATACATTCATTACAGTTATATTATAGCAAAACAGTCGAAAAAAAGGTCAGGAAAAAAAATCGTACTTATTCCATACTAATAATATTTTATGCCAATTTCCATGATGATGTAGTACTACATCATAAACAAAAATCATTGTTTTCAGGAAGTTACAATGCTAATACAATGCCACTGTGTGCTGCCGGAAACTATTTTTGTTTATTATAATTCAGATTTTTTGACAAAAAAACATTCACTGCAACTGTGTCGAAAACCGAGAATTGCAATTTGGCGCCAAAAAACTTTTCACGTCACTTTTTTGTAAAAAAAAGTTTTCTATGGCGATACGCTGCGTTCATACGTGTCGGTTAGACCTTTGACAATACTTCAAAAAAAAAACAAGTAGGTGGAGTTGCTAGATAAAAATATATTCGAGGAAAAGTAAACTGATATAATATTACATCATTATGCAGTTGAGGGTTAACATTCAATAATCTAATGCCTCGTCCACACGTTTACCGTTTGCCGCAAACTTCAAACTCGTAAAAACGCTTGGAAAAATTAAGGGTGACAAACATAGCCATCCACACGCTTGCGAGTGCGTTGGTATATTTTAGACAAGCAAGTTCGACGTCCGTCAACGTCGAGCTCGTTTCTGCAATAACGTTTCTTCTTTAAATGTTTACCGAATATCACCATAAGTGGATCATCCCTATTTTCCCACCCTTAGGGTAGATATTTTTTTATATGGGATCAACTTCGAGGTATACCCTATCCAATAGAAAAGAATGATTTAAATCGGACTTCTCTATACAATGTTAAGCGTGTTCATACATAAATATATATATATATATATATATACGCGTCGATTTGTAAACATAATCCGTTTTTCGTCGGTTAAAAATACAGGGTAGCATTCGAGGAATTTTAAAATTACTGGATAGACCATCAAAAACCGACACAGCTCGGATCGGCGACAAGCGCTCGCAAACCTTTAGGAAGCCAAGCCAAACACCCATCCCATCGAGGAACAATCCCTTAGAGTAGTAATACCGGGCAATCCATGTCCGCAACAAGTCAGTGATTTGTCACTGATTTATGAGCGCCCTTGTACAGTATCGACCAATAACTCGATCTGTGCGTATGTATCAAACATATATTTTTTATCTATATTAAATAATGTCTTGCTTTTCGATTAAGTGGTGTGAGAATAGCAGTCTAAATTCTAGTTCAAAAACAACCTGAATCACTTTTCATCGATAAGTAACAATGTATTACATGAATTTACTTATTTTTCACCACAGCTCAAGATACACTGGACGCTAGCGTTGACGTCATTTATCTTTGCATCTCACTTTCACCCAATATATTTCTGTATGACATCCTTTTCTTTCGATGATCGCGCCTCCCCACGCTAGAGCAGGGCTTAGATATAAAAATCATTATCAATATTAGCGAATAATTCAAAATCAAAATCAAAAAGTCATTTATTCAGTTTAGGCCTTAGTAAGGCACTTATGAACGTTATGTACATACAGTTGAATTTACCACCGGTTCGGAATACACTTAAACTGAGAAGACTCCGGCAAGAAACTCAGCAAGGTTTTTTTAAATTAGCTAACTTATTAGAAAAAGTTAGCTAATTATTCGCTGAATAAATTCAGAGAGTACAATATTGTATTATTACTGGAATATAGCGAAGATTATAGAAGATATTTAGGTATGTTAGATACCACCTACCATCCAAACTATCCGACCGATTTGAACAAATGTAATGTGTTAGGCCTAGGGAGTATTGAAAGTAAATGATATCTCAGATTCAAAATGGCAGACAGCCGCTATTCAACAGTTTTATACAATATACAGTAGGCCTAGACAAAGTACATTTCGTCATCGTCAAGGAAATGTACCTACTTTATCTAGCTAGAGGTACCGGTGTATCTTCGATTTATATGAACTTGAACAGTGTCATTATTCAAATACCTCTAAAATGATTTTATACCTCCATCACTTTCTTTGATTTACTAATATTATCAATTTACAATATAAAAAATTATAATAGTATAGTTTTGAATGCTGAATCTATAGTAATACAAACGTCTGATAACTATACTATCTTATCCCATTATTATATGATACCCATACCCATGGTATATTGGCTTTTAGTTCTTGAAATATTAAAGACTAGCGACCCGCCCCGACTTCACACGAGTGCAATGTGGTGTAATTGTGAAGCAACGCACGCACCGCTGCCAACCGGGCACGGTATCGCGAATATATTATTTTAGTAATTTTAATCTCTGATATCACCTTAAATATTATTATTGATTACAATCATTTGCTGTAAAGAGCAAATTTTAACTATATTAAATGTCCAAAGTAACCAACTTATTTAATACGATAAGGATTGGTATTATATTGGTCAAAATAACTTCAAAAGTATAACCCATATTTTTTTTTATCGTAATCGCATATAAATTGTTACTGTGGGTTATCGCTAGACATCGTAGACTTTTTTGTAGATGTTTTTAAGATACACAATTCCGTAGTACTAAATTAGTACTACATTAATATAACGTCATTTTTATTTCATTGTACGAACATGAAAATATATTTTTCCCGATAGAATGATATTTCGATGCCAAGTATAGTAATATTAGTATAGATAAACAATTATTATGAAAAAAAACTAGTTTAGATAATAAATACATAATTGTAAAAAACCATGGCATACTACTGCTATTAGAATACTCATACATTCATAATAGTGCAACAAGTATCGATAAAATTTGCATCGCACCCGTCTCTAAATCTTAGTGTGTCCTTGTTTTAGCCATTCACAGCGTATCGCCGGTGGTGGGGATTTGGCGGAATAGATTTCAAGCAAAATGTACGTCGTTGCGCTTCTATGGGTTAATTGTTCCATGACCCATCCACACGTTTGAATTTGTGGACACTTGTCGAGGTTTGCCAAACGTGTAGACGGGGCATAATATGTAAATTATTGTTGTAGATGAAGTATGTAGGTATAGACAGGCTACTAACGAAAGCGAGATACCTACGTATATGTCAAAACGTGTATGATTGAGCAGGACAGCATATTTTTGTCCCTATCTCGCGTTTAGGTTTTTATTGTTTGCCCTCAGAGTCGTTGGTGGCAAACAAGCACGGAATAGATAAATAAGGTTGGAAAGGCCCTCGCTCCAATTTTGTACTAGGACCAGTGTCGCCGCTTGACCCCCACTAGTTTAATTTCTACACATACGCAATCATATTTTTACAAATATTTCGCACACAATCAAATCACGCACACATAAATCTCAGGGCAGATATTCGTTCGCCCACTAGCACTAAGCTACCGTGGGCATAGACACTCACACACGCAAAAATGCATACACCTGTCAAAAATGTTGACAACTTACAGTAGGGATGGGTAGTGTATAATCGTTAATGAATCGGTTCGATTATCAATTATTATTCTCATAGAACTTGGAATCGATAGTTGCATGGTTATGCTGTACGGATTACACAAAACAAACATATCTTTTTCTATTGAATTAATTATATTATTATTCAGCATAATGATTTTTTGGACCGGCAATAATCAATTTGTGACAATTAAAATTACAGTTTAAAAAAACTAAAAAAACACGCTTTAAAAAGCTCTGGACTAAAAAGTGTTAAATAATTATAAAATTGAACCTAAATATATTCTCTGTCTATCCCGTAAGGGCCTAAATGTAAGCAATTTTTGTAATTAAGTTCAATATTTGAATGAAAAGTGTGTGGCGCTTTTCATTTTGTAATTTACGATATTTCTTCATGATAATGATAATGCTTAGAAATTCTATTGGGTTACAAGGAAAAGCGCCCCACGCTTTTCATTCAAATATTGAACTTAATTACAAAAATTGCTTACATTTAGGCCCTTACGGGATAGACAGAGAATATATTTAGGTTCAATTTTATAATTATTTAACACTTTTTAGTCCAGGGCTTTTTAAAGCGTGTTTTTTTAGTTTTTTTAAACTGTAATTTATTTTTTATTTTTTGTCAACATACATTATTCATACCATTTTATTATGTTACTTATACCATATTTTTACCCAATATCAATTTATTTCACATTTATAATGAGTATTTAGCTTCAGTGCCTACTCTTTGACTCCACCAACAGACTCAGAAAACCATATTTGGCCAAAATGCACATAATACGATTACAATACGCCCAAACACGGCTAGAATATGATGCTCCGCTATGGGGTTCCAGTGCCAACCCTCCGACTTCATCATCAGACCCTGAAAACTACACATGGTCAAAATTCATCTCACGACATTTCCAACAACCCCAAACACGGTTAGGATACGATGCTCCACTATGGAGTTTCAGTGCTAACCCTCCTACTCCATCATCAGACCCTGAAAACCATATAAGGTCAAAGTTCATCTTACGACAATTCCAACAAGCCCAAACACGGTTAGGATACGATGCTCCACTATGGAGTTTCAGTGCCTACCCTCCTACTCCATCATCAGACCCTGAAAACTATACATGGTCCAAGTTCATCTCACGACAATTCCAACAAACCCAAACACGGCTAGTATACGATGCTCCACTATGGAGTTCCAGTGCTTACTCTCCTACTCCATCATCAGACCCTGAAAACCATACATGGTCAAAGTTCATCTCAAGATAATTCCAACAAGCCCAAACACGGCTAGTATACGATGCTCCACTATGGAGTTCCAGTGCTTACCTTCCTACTCCATCATCAGACCCTGAAAACCATACATGGTTAAAGTTAATTTCATGACAATTCCAACAAGCCCAAACACGGCTAGGAAACGTTGCTCCGTTATGGAGTTCCAGTGCTTACTCTCCTACTCCATCATCAGACCCTGAAAACCATACATGGTCAAAGTTCATTTCATGACAATTCCAAAAAGCCCAAACACGGCTAGGAAACGTTGCTCCGTTATGGAGTTCCAGTGCCTACCTTCCGGATCCATCATCAGATCAGCTCGATGGTACCAAATTATTGTATTGTCATCGGTACTTGATAAGTGTGCAAAATTTCAGTTTAATCTGACGTCTGGAAGTCGATGAAAATTACGTTCGAAGATTCCTTTACATACATACATAGATACATACATACAGGTGAAGCTAATAAAAGCGTGTTAAAAACTAATAAAATTATTAGGGTATGTAGTGGTTTTTTTACGGATAACTTCGTGATAGATATATATAATATATTATATTATAGTGCGCAAATAACGAAAATTTTTACAACAAATTATATAGTTAACTAAATCTTAACTTCTAATGTTCGATTTATTTTATTTCTAAACTGATTATTGATAGTCTGGTTGTTCGTTGTGCGTGGCACTTCACTAAGTGGGTGGGACCCGTCAATGAAGAACGACATTATCGCTAGTAAGTAATTACCGAAAAAATACGATACTTCATAGGCGTGAGCTGTTAAAATTATGAAGCTAAATTTGACAGATTTGATTTGCTTGATAAAGTCGATATTTTTATCGATAAATTATCTGATGAACGCGTGGGGAAAAATGTAACATGAAATTAATATTAAGAAATTATTTTATTTTATTTTTTTACTATAAACTAGCTAAAAGCGCAGCTTTGTAAGGGCTCGTAAGATTTTTGTAACTAAGTTTAATATTTTAATTTCAAAAGCCCAAATATGGTTAGGATAAGGATACGTCATTCCACTTTGGAGTTTCAGCGCTTACCCACACTCCAACTCCATCATCAGACCCTGAATAGAATATATGGTCAGAGTTCATCTCACGACAATTCCAACAACCCCAAACAAGGCTAGGATACGTTGCTGCGCTATGGAGTTCCATTACCTACCCTCCTACTCTATCATCAGAGCCCGAAAACCATATATGGTCAAAGCTGTTCTCAGGACAATTCCAACAACCCCAAACACGGCTAGGATAAGTTGCTCCGTTATACAGTTTAAATACCTACCATTCTACTCCATCATCAGACCAGGGATACCACATGTGGTCAAAGTTCATCTCACAACAATTCCAACAACCCCATCCAGCGCATGCCCTCCTACTTCATCATCACACCCCGGAAAACCATATATGGTTATTGAGCTATTATCACTATAGCTCAATGTATATGGTAAGTCTTATCATCTAGACAAACATTTTAATTACCTATGCTAAATTTCAAATATAGATTTGATCCTATACACCTTTTAATTCTTGATTGTGCATCATCTGTAGAGGTGTGATCGTTTTTTCGTAAAGTGTACCACAAGGTGTAGAACTGAATCGGATAGTAGATCTGACCAGGTCGTCGGTCCACCTGGTGGGAGGTCGTCCCGCTCGGCACTTTCCAGTACGTGGTCGCCACTCGAGAACCTTTCTTCCACATCGGTTATCGGCTCTTCCAGTTACCTCTACCCAACGAAATAATAAAACTAAAGAAATGTAACTCGAGCTCAAAAATCATTCTACGCAAACTGAACCGCGGTGGGCGTTGCCAAAAAATAAACCATATTCGACTTTTGTCCCGTTTTGACGTCGGATGTCAAAGAAAAACAAAAGTCAAATAAGGTTATAATAATATTGTTTTAAGAGCTTGTGGTTAGCCCTCTGATCTGACCTTAACGCGACCCATCACTCTATAATTCGTATGTAAAAACCATAAACTGATTAAAATACTTCTTAATTTTACATTTTTTTTTTTTTTTTATACTACTTAGGTAGCAAACAATCATACGGCCCGCCTGATGGTAAGCGGTTACCGCAGCCTATGGACGCTTGCATCACCAGGGGTGTTACTCGCGCGTTGCCGACCCTGCAGAAATCTCTTCACACCCTTCACATCCATACAATTATAACACATAAAGAAATATTTTAATCCAAAAAGCACATCACAAACTTTTAAATGAATATAATAGAGTGGTATAGTTAAATTACAACTAATTAATACAACTTATATGCATAGTGCAAATATACGATACTTTATCCTCTTACAATCAATGCATAACATCGTCCACGCATCTCGCACTGCAGCAGGCGTACGAACCAATTAGCATTATCTGTCTCGCCGAGAACCAATCATCGCGCTTGCCGGAATACAACGCGTTAGGCAAGCGCAGCTAATTGGCTTATTTGCATGTGTGTTCTTTCGTTCGAATACTAGAGATATTTTGTCAATGTAGTGAAGTGTGGAGCCGAATTTCGCGTTGATTTTGTTCACAATTACGCTTCCTTAGTTTTATTATTTCGATGCCTCTACCTGTCACGCCAATCCATTGTTCCCTGGCGTTAGGTTCTTAAGGAAACCAACTATTTATAATTTATTGCATTAGTCAAATTACATTTCACTTAGATTATAATACTAAATACATCATAGTAAATACTCGTAGATGAGGAGGGGTCTTATATGTCCATTTATATTATTCGGTCACATTCATTCAATGATTAATATACTGGCCCTGATTCTGTTATTCACAACTAAACTAATTTTAATGTCACTATGTCTCTTTGTAACAAAGAACATAAGAATAAGATGTAAGAAATATAGTCCTGTCAAATTAGTCAAATGCTTGTTTTCAATACAATTTTAGTCGCCATCTATCGCGGTTACGCCTAAATACACGCAAAATAAGACGGCAAAGATTAATTTGACAACTTAAAATATGTTCTATCCTTTTTCAATCATGTTCGTAAGAAAGAGATGAGATGTGACTAAAATTAGTTTAGTGCGATTTACAACAGAATCGGCACCAATATCTAATTTCAAAATACGTCTAACTAAAAATGTACTATCGTTAATTAATTATAAAATAATTCGAAAATTATCTTTGTCAAACGTAATTATATTATAGTCTAGAACTCTATCGATAAGTTTATTTAACCAAACCACATGGTCACGTCACTATCGATAAACATGCTGCGCCTTACATCACTGCCAATAAGGGCAAATGACGAAGTGTAGAAGACGCAATGTATGCAGTACATTGAAAGCGGACTTGGTCATTGCGCTGATTGAGCGAGTACACATCGGTCAATGTATGTTTTTCATAACTTGTTGCAATAATTTTGTTAATGTTTGGTATTTCATAGTGATCAATATGTTTTTATGTTTTTTACAAATAATATTGTAATTAAATGTTATTTTCGACTTACCGATGGAAAGATATACCTCCTCGCTCTATACTAGAAGGTCTGACTTTTCGTCTTACACGTTATAATAGCACAACACGGCATTATAACCAGAGCTCTGTTCTCTAACGTAATCCGACGCGCACTGACCGCGGTGAATGAGTGAATCGGTCGAGTTATGATTATCGAATCATAACTGTGGCGCGCTTGCCCCGCCCACATTACCATTCTAACCTTATTTATCTGTTCTGTGCAAACAAGTTTGTGGAGGCAAAATGTATTTGTTGATGAGAGCTGTGAAAACCTGATTGTATGTTATTTGTGACTTTTTATATACTCTCAAAGATATTGTTTAGTATGTAGTGATGGTGAAATGTTGTGTAATTGGCTGTAAAGCCATAGTGAACGAAATAAATCAAACATATTTATTTTCCAGGTATTTTGAGCATAGAAGTAAAAAAACTTATTTTACTATCCATTAAATTACAGACATGTGTTTATTTTATTTAAATAATAATAAATATCCTGGGACATTCCTCACACACGGTCATGATCATTTCTATGATAACAGAGTTGGCAGCACCATGGCTGACAGCTGATCATAATTTTTTACTGCCCTAAAAATTCTTGCAGCTCTGGTAACACTGGTTGTGATGGCGTAAATGAATTTGGTGATTTGGATCTTTGGTTATTGGTGAAACTTGTGTGTGATAAGAAATTGTAAAAAAAAAACAGATCGTTCTAGAAAATAAATAATGGCTGCCCGAGGAGAAAGAGGAGTTGTGAGAGTTTTGGATAAGCTTGAAGCATCTGTAAATTCTGGTCAATATTATGAAGCACATCAAATGTACAGAACGCTTTATTTTAGGTATCACATCTTTCATTACAACAGTGTTCAAATTGTTATGTATATAAATGTTACTACAGTTTCAAATATTTATTGCAGATATTTAAGCCAAAAAAAGTATGCAGATCTATTAAATTTGTTATATAAAGGGTCAACGCTTCTTCTACAGCGTGACCAACAGGGTAGTGGTGCAGACTTGGCCCTTTTATTTGTTGATGTTCTGACGAAATCGGAAACTAAGCCATGTGAAGAATATATTGACAAAGTAGCAAAACTATTCGAGTTAATGAATTCAAGTATACCTGAGAGGGAAACTTTCCTTACTAATATTGTGAAGTGGTCGATGGACAGTAACAAAAAAGGACATCCTTTATTACACAAGGTACAGTTTATAGAATAGCCTTATTCTTTAACATAAAGCACACATGGTAGTATAATCACAACATAGGTGGACTTATCACATAAGCAATCTCTTCCAGGCAACTATGGGGAATAGGAAACAATGCTTAATGTAAATTGTTTCAATGCAAGAAAATGGGTACCTTTTATGCTACTTCCTATCCTATCCTACTAATATTGAGTGTGTATAGATGTGAAAATCTATTGAATAGATTTGTATGTTTGGCACACAGATAGAATATATTCTGAATTAACACAAAACAGGTTAAACGGGGATAGCTAGTATAAAATAAATCCAGAATCAACAGATACCAGACATCACAAATCATCATTTATAATATTATATAGCTTGAATATTCAATAACAGTGATGGTCAAGGAATGTCCTTTCTGTACATTGAAATGGGTAATGATATGGAAATAAATTTTTCCTGTTGATTTTGATAAAATAAAAGCTGAATGTTGTCTCAAACTAAGCTTAATTTACTGGTGATAACCTTAATATTCAACTTATAGACACTGGTCCTAAAGCTTTATTAAATACAAATTGACCCAGTGAACTTTGTACTTTTTTGTAAATATATTTAAATCAGAGAAGCCATTTTTGAGTTGCAGCTAGACTAAAGTCACAGCAATTCATTTATATATATATATACTAGCTGCCCGGTGCACCTTCGTTCGCGTGGTGCTATCCTACCCTACATCGACTGCAGCGCCATCTGCCGGGCTGATTGGTGAATTTAAACCATCCAGGGCACCACCCAAACGCATACAAAAAAACATTCAAATCGGTCCAGCCATTAAAGAGGAGTACAGTGACATACACACATGCAGAAGAATTTTATATAATAACATATAGGTGTAAAGAAAATTTAAAAATTGATTACTCAAGAAACATAATAGGTATTCCTTTTTTCTTTTTCAGAAAATTGCTGAAGTTTATTGGAGGGAAAAGAAATACACAGCTGCACATAGACATTTCTTACATTCATGTGATGGTTCTGCATATGCCAGTATGCTCATAGAGTTACACACAGCTAAAGGACTAAAATCTGAAATAGACCTGTTTATAGCTCAAGCTGTGCTGCAGTTTCTCTGTCTTCGTAACATACAAATGGCTACAGAAACATTTGATAAATACACTGGATTACATCCAAGAATTAAGAATGATAAAGGCCCTCCATATTTATTTCCGTTATTAAATTTTCTGTGGTTCTTGTTGCGTGCTATTGAACAGTGAGTATATTTATTTATTTATGACTTGTTCCTGCTTAATCTTTTAAATAACACAACACACTTACGTAAAAATCTTATTCTTTTTGATGGTAATGAGTATACATTTAAAATATTTCTGCTTGTATTTCTGTTTGAGTTAAATAATTCAATGAAAGAACCAAGTAATAGAAATTAATATTCCAGTCATCAAATTATATGCTTTTATTTTCAGGAAACACACAAACCAATTTAAAGTATTAAGAAACTGGTACGCAATAAGTATAAAGAGAGATCCAAACTATTCAGTGTACTTAGACAACATTGGACGTATTTGGTTTGGAATAGAAGTTCCACATGACAGCAGGAATTCTAATTCAGTTTTTGGTGGGCTTCTTAAATCTATCATAGGGGATGCTGACAGTTCTGAAGAGGAAGGGGAATACTTGGGCCGCAGTGGCACTGCTCCAGAATTAGATTGAATCAGTGATATGAAAATTAGGTAACTTTTATTTTCATGCACACCTCAATTACGTCTGCATCCATTTCGAAGTTTTAAATGTATAATCATAATTTGCTTTAACATAATATTATTATATTTTAACAAAAAGTTTTGTTTCGAATATTATATCTTTGACTCATAACTATTACATAAATACCTACCTATTTTAACCTATTATTCCGAGTAAGTAAACCCTTATAATAAAAGATTTTGTGATTTATAAAATAATACAATGAAATGGTGCAATAATTTAGAAGTTCAGTTGAAAAATATTATATATATGCACATTTATATAATTCAAACATTGCTTTGTCCCATAGTACACGGAATTAAACCATCTCGCGCCCCTAAAATATTGTTGAGGCTTTAAATAAATGTCTTCCAATGTCGCGATAACATTAGGTACCAACAACATGTATATTAGGTATATATTCAGAAAAATATTTATGAGCCCCGTAACCTTCAGTCTGAGGAGACTGCCTCCTTGTGTTGTACCGCTTATACAACGGAGTGTTCTAAGGAATTGTTCGACTTGATGCCCACGGCTACCTCTCGCCATCGACGGGGAGTCCATCCACACACATTGAAACCAGAATGGTTTCGAACTGTGCGGGCTAAAAGGAATTTTCTTCCGCGGACGCTCAGACTGTGGAATGAGCTCCCCGTCGTGGTTTTCCCAATGGAGTACAGCATGGGGTTCTTCAAAAAGGGTGTAAAGCGGTTTCTTCAGGGTCAGCAACGCGCGAGTGATACCCCTGGTGTTGCAAGCGTCCATAGGCTACGGTAACTGCTTACCATCAGGCGGGTCGTATGCTTGTTTGCCACCTAGTGGTATAAAAAAAAACCCCAAAAATTATTCTACAACCAAAATGTCCTGTCATCAATAACAGTAGTTCTGCTTGTTGCTCCTAATATCGATGTCATAGCAATAGCACAGTTAAGTAGTTACAGAGCGAGTCAAATGCGAATCAGACTCGCTAATAAGCTCTTGGACCACCTATTAGAACCAACAAACTCTTTAAACAAACACGATCCGCTTGGAGCTCAAGTTTATGAAATACAGAATAATAAAAATGTAGGTAAGTATGTACAGTAGTACCCAATTCATATGGCTTACCAATGTACCTGCGCAGAAGATACATTTTCAAAGCGCGGGAAATGCTATTGGTCGGCAGCTGCCGCCATGTTAGCGCGCGCCGTGCGGAGGGGCGTGTCTTCAGGCCCGCCGCTAGCTGTTTCGGCTTTGCACGCCCGCTTACGGCGCGGCGGCCCTGCGTGACTTGCGAGTGAGACGGAACTAACAGCTGAAGTGTATTATGAGCCTTATAGTAGTGATCTAAGGTTGATTGTAAGTTTTAAGCATTCTTTCGTTAATCTTCGGGGCCATACTTTCTTTTCTGTGCGAACGTAGATTCACGACGCGCCATATCAGTTGGGTACTACTGTACGTACCTATGTTATATCTTTCTAATATTTATTCATGAAAAATGCAGTTTTTATAAATAGGTACTTTAATTTACATACACACCTACATAAATATAATATTATAGAAACTTTAATCAAAAAACCTAGGTGATCATCAATCAATTATTTGGTTTATACACCAACAGGTAATGCAAGGGTGCGCTTCACTTTGGGCTCCGATAACAATCAACTGGACGTACCTTTATTTTGGAATATGGGCATCGCAAAACTTACTAATTAAAAGACCGACCGATGACAGCTTACTGACCTGGACGTCGTTTCAAAGGGAATTTTCTGGAACGTAGCAATCATCCAATGATTTAAACCATTATACACCTAAGTACCTACATAATGGCTACAGCACTTGTGTTGTGCTAAGCCAGAATGGGATGTTAACTTAATTCAAATACACCATAGAGGTCCTGTTAGAGAGTACCACACAACTGCTTTTGCCTTCTTGGGGTCTGATTGTAGTTATTGCCATTCATTGTGAAAAGCAAAGTTTGAAATATTGTTTAATTTAACTTATAACTGAATATTTTGTTTTGCATAATAAAGAGTTACAATAATTTGTAGAAAGAGACCGATACAATTATATTGTAAATCATTATTTATTTTACAGTATAACTTTACACTATCACACAATAACTTACAGGAGAATATTTAATCAATGGAATACACTATATTGAACTCAATTATGTAAGTAGTGTAAAGAGAAATTTCAAACATTTGTAATGCTGGAAATTAATACTTTATTATGATGCTTTTACATTAAGGGTAGTATGTAGGCTAGATCGCGCGCCAAAACCAGCATTCATTTGTTACTTTGCAGTTGTGTTACAGGCACGCACACATGCATCAGATCCAAACTTGACGTTGCGTCAAGTTAGGTACGTACCGCATAACGTGGTACCAGCCGATAAAATTCCAATATTATTAAGTAACATTATATTTAATTTTCTATTTAAATACCTTTTCTAGTGGCTTATTTAAATAAGCGCAACCAAAGTTTACATAATTATTATGCAGAATGGATTCCTTATATTAGTACTTTGGGGGTACTTACGTTAACGTTTTTTGAAGAAGTAGGTACTAATCCATAGTAACTCTGTTCGTTTAATAAGTAATAATAATAAATAGTAATAAGTTTAGTAATAAATAATAATTAAATAAAATAAACATCCTGGGACATTCCTCACACACGGTCATCTGATCCCAAACTAAGCTGAGCTTGTACTATGGAAACCTTTCTGTTTGTAAATACATAATTACACCCAGACTCAGGACATACAGACATGTTCATGCACACAAATGCATATCCTGGGTGGGAATCAAACCCACGACCTGCACCGCTATAGGTGGAATCATAATCAACTGCACCAACTGGCCCATTTGTTTGTTACGCTTTCACGCCTAAACCACTGAACCCATCGCATTGAGATTTGGCAATCAGATACCTATGGTATAGAGAAGGGTATAGGCTACTTTTATCAAGGGAACGCGGGTGAATCCACGGGGGACAACTAGTATCATATAAAAGTTGTAAGTTGCATGTACGAGGCTTTGAAATTACTAATCCGATTCTGAACATTCTTTCACTAATAAGATAAGATAAATATGCTTTATTTGTACACCATATAGTAGAAGACGAAACAATACAAAAAAGAAGAAGTGATACAAAATAAGCGGTCTTATCGCTTAAGCGATTTCTTTTAGACAACCTTTTGGTAACAGGATATATGAGAATATGGAAGGTTTAACACATAAGAATACACTTTCATAACGTTAAAATAACAGCTCTAGAAAAATAGAAAGAAAGGCAGGAAATGAGGAAGTTTATAGCGTGTGATAGCGTGAAATAATAAGAGATTCAAAAGAGTCTAACATCGAGGCCCGTCTTATAGTCTGAGGGAGAGAGCTTCAGAGACGTACAGCTTGGATAGTAAAAGATTGGGAATAAGAGTGAGAAGTGTGACTGGGAGTTTGGAAGTTAAGTTCCATGGGACTATGAAGAAGATGATGTTGAGGTGTAGTACTCGAAGCGTTCCTTGAGATTGCGAGGGGCTTTAGGATTAAATAAAACAGTGTATAAGAGTGGCAATTTTTGTGTATTCCGCCGAAGGCGGATAGGAAGCCACCTGAATTGTAATAGGACGCTACATTATCCTCAAATACTATAGGCTGATTTTCAATATATTTGCAATATAAATATAATTTAGTACAGTGCCTAATTAAGCCAGTGCGAGGCCCTTAGCAAATGTTATAAAGGACCTTCGACTCAGGTTATCTACTTTAATGGTTTATGTGCGGATCTAGCTTTCAGATTAAAAGAGATGGTTGCACAGAGACATTTCACGACTTTATTACTCTTTTAAAAGATTTGGAAGCCATTCTATATTATGTTTATAATATTTGTCACGCATCGTAATTTAAGTATGTCAAGAAATCCTTTTCAATGATTATTATACTATTGGCCATGCAGCGGTTCTATCCCTTACTTTGTATAATTATTAGTATACGCGACCGCAGGCCATTTAACGTGGGCCATAGCCATTTATCCTGCAATGGCCAATTCAGTACTGGATACTTCATAATTAGCTAACGAACATTTGTTAAATTCGGTCGATTGATAGGGAGTTCTGGGAGCACCCCCGCAACCCACTATGACTCGTTCGATGATTTTTTAGTATTTCATATGCAATTATTCCGCAGGGTTTCAAAACACCAGCTTTCCGCAGGGTAAACCAACGTTAAACCGTCGCTTCGGAAATGCTCTGTATGACGAGAAGAAGCGACGCAAACAATATTGGTCCATTTGCGTCAAATTGGCAAGGTAAAAAAGCTTGACAAATGGGTCAAGTTGAGAGGGAACCGTTTATCCTGGTATGGACATGTTATGAGGAGAAATGAAAGCCACGTCACTAAAAAAGTGATGAATATGAAAGTAGATGGATATACGGGAAGAGGAAGACCAAAAAAGAGATGGATGGATTGTGTGAAAGTTGACATGGGTAAGAAAGGAGTGGATGCTAGTATGACGGATAGAAGAGACGAATGGAAGAAGCATACATATTGTGCCGACCCCAAATGAATGGGAACAGGGCAGGCAGATGATGATGATGATGATGAAATGGGTGCCCCACGAACTCAATGATCGCCAGCGCGAAGTACGCGTCGAAACGTGCCTTGCACTGCTCAACAGACACACAAATGAAGGAATTTTGAACCGCATTGTTACCTGCGATGAAAAATGGATTCTGTTTGATAACCGCAAGTGCTCAGCAAGTTGGTTGGATCCTGGTTCAGCACCTAAACAATGCCCTAAACGAAAACTTACCCCTAGAAAAGTAATGGTCACTGTTTGGTGGTCTAGCGCCGGTGTGATTCATCACGGCTTCTTACCAAACGGGGTGAGCATTACTGCAGATGTGTACTGTGAAGAACTGAACACAATGATGGAGAAGCTGGCACATCTCCAACCAGTATTGGTCAATCGCTCGTCTCCGCTGCTCCTGCACGATAACGCGCGACCTCATACTGCACAGCAGACCGTCTCCAAGTTGCAAGAACTGGGGTTGGAAGTTCTCCATCATCCGCCCTACTCACCAGATCTTGCGCCTACAGACTACTACTTTTTTCAGAATTTGGATAACTTCTTGGCGGGAAAAAAATTCAATACCCGAGAGGCAGTACAAAATGCCTTTGAAGAATTTGTTGCCGTCCAGCTGATTTCTTTAAGAAGGGCATCAATAAACTGCCACTGCGTTGGCAAAGATGCATTGATTGCATGGGTGATTACTTCGATGAATACAAATAAAAAATACATGAAAAAAAATCGTTTAAATTTTTTCATACAAAAGGGCAATTTCATAGGTAAAGACCTAATATTACAATTAAATAATCACTTCACTACACTTGACACATGTATAGTCTTAAATAATTATAGGCATCAGAACCGGGTCTAACAATTATTGCACTGAGGTGTGTACAGCTCGAGCGCTTGTGATAAACTAACTGATAAACAATGAGGCTGAACACTAATTAAACCAGGACAAAATGCTCATCCATGATCACGGAACTTCATACACCCAGCAGGATAGGAAACCAAAAATAATACTTTCGGGAACACAAACGATATGTTCTCCTTGATGTCCTGGATGTTTCTCATCCCATTAATCAGGAAACTTAAGTTTTCAAACACACATCTGATAGAATACAGTCCCATATATTATGGCCATGTTACGGCCCTACAGTACACCAAAATCCAAACCCAGAAAATAGATATTTACTTTAAAAATCAATCGGCGCATGATATAGAATACTTTGACTACTATACTAAAAACCTTGCTGAATTTTGTGCCTGAGGCAACCAATTTGACTCTAGAATAATAACGAAGACCAAGAAATATGCAAGCACATACCGAAGCTGAAATGGACAAGGAGCCTCTCAACCATAGAAGCTATACCCGTGCATGGAGGAGGTTAATCTAATGAACAACAAAGAAATAACAAAATCCAACCCAGGAACAAAAAATCAAAATAAGAAAGAAGACAATAAAACTCCAGCACTCAACATACATCAACGCTCATCACTAATCTATAGGCTGAATAGTCGGTCGATTGTGGTTAGCTGATTGCGGTTAGCTGGCCGTCCTCTCCCACCCCAGAGCGTGTCACTCCTATATAACACGCACTCCTTGGTTTCTTCATGGCTATTCCGATACAACTATTTAGGTACCAGTCATTATAAACTAAGTTAGTTACATGGTGGTTGATGTTTGAATGGTTGTATAGGACATGGGTCGGTGGTTGTACTGGCTAAGAGTAGTGCTAATCATCATCATAATAAAATGTATTTCAAATAATAAAAACGTGTTTCTCGTATCGAACGACAAAATTTATTGAACAACCTTGTATATTAGCTCTAGAAATAATGTTATATATGATGCACCGGTGCCGAGATATCGATTTTTTATTCATAATTAATAATATTTTTTTATGGATAATGCTCACAATGACTTTTAGGCGTAGTAGAGTGTGACGACGAGAATTGAAAATTATAAGAATTTAAATTGTAAAGATTTGCAAAGAGGCTTATTAAGTTATGCTTAATAAAATAAAACCTACAAAGTAAATAAACAATAATAGCTTTATAGTTAAAGAATATAATATAAGAACAGTGAATTATTTATAAATGGCCGTATCCATCGATATAATTGTATTCTACTAGCATTCTACTATATATACACAGTATTCCCAAGATTCACTCGGTTCGAATTAACTGAACTGCGTTCCGTTCACCTTACTTTAGTGTGCCTTCGACATTCATGCAGTGTGGGCGCGTACGGAGCGGCATTAATAATACAAGAAATCAAAGTCAAGTAAGTAAACTTATTTGTTTTTCAAGTGAATAAATAGGTAATAATATCACAATAGAAAAAATATTTCTTCATTTAAATGCCACGACTGCGGTGTAAATTCTATAGGAACGACACGTTGAACGAAACGCGTAGGCACTATGAAATTCATTGGCGCTTAAGATGTTTTGGTCGCGCGAAAACCATAATCTATAAGCGGCTGGGGCGCTACATTTTTGTATAGTTTGGTTAGACACAGCTTGTACCTGCAACAGTCAGAGTACTGTGCACTCGCTTCGCGCAGGCCCCCGCCTCGCCCCCCCTGTCATCAAAATCGACGGATTTTTTGTTCGGAACGTGAAATCTAATAAAATACATATATTATATCGATGGCCGTATCCTAACCTTCTGTTCAGCATCGACGATTCATTAAAAAGCCGCATGATTAAAAATAGAATCTTATTTATATTTTATTAATAAGACTAGTCTATCTATAGGCAAGTAACAAAATAAGCAATCAATGGCTGAGAGGGAGAACAAGGAAAATATTTTGGCATACGGGACTTTTTCAAAAAGACTAAGGACATATCAACCAATCATGAAATTGATACCGATTACCATAAGAACAATAAATTTATCAAAATATCCATGGTGTTTTCATAACTCTAATAATGTAAAAAATTAAAATGCACTTATTATGTTCTTTTTGACGAGCGCATGTATACAGATATATGGATGACGTAATTTCCGGTGTCAATAAAAAGCGACGTGGTATCACCTTGGGACACTGGGGGGAACTGAATATTTTCGCGATTGCGTCTTGTATATAAAGCTTCATATGACATTTCATAGAAAAATGTATGGACAAATGGCGTCGCAAAATTGATGCTTATTAATAAATAAATTACGTTATTCTCGTACAAAAAAATGAAAATGTGGCCCCACGGATCTGTTGTACATATATTTGTGATTCGATGTTATATATAATTTTTACAAAATGGATTCTAAATTTGATGGTATCACTAAAGAGGCAAACCTCGATTTTTGTGATATTGGTAATATTTGTAATGTTTTTGCTAGTTATTGGAGCAAATTAAAAAAAAAGAGCCAACACGGATCTATTAATTGGTGTCTTGGCTTTATGATTATGTTCATATAATACTATTTCTTTCATGTTTTCATTCATAAACCACTAAAATAGCGAACCCTGTTTATGACGTTTAGCTTACATACCGCCCTTAAGTAATTACTTACTTGTATAATTTGGGTTTTAATTGGTGACTTTAAATACTGATAAATAAAATAAAAAATCATATCTATATTCTATTTAATTTAATCAGCTGCCACCTCTATTATCATTTAGTTTCTAAAATATAATTAAACTTTGTAATAACATATTATCTCATGGCCTTGGTCTTTCTTGAGTCGATATATTATATCAACATAACTGTGACATTATCAGATATCTTCTATGACTAGAGAACTCATATCTCTTGACCAATTATTTGATATTTTCAGTGTAGTTTTGTGAAGGGAAAGATTTAGATGCCTATTTTTTAAGTCTAACGCTTGTTGTACTATAAACCGGTTGAACTCATGAACATGAGGATGATTTAGATATTCTTCTAAGTCCATCCACTGGCATGCCTTGATTTCAGTATCAGATTTCGTTATTGCATCTGATGTAGCTTTTAACATAACAACTACATAGATATCTGAATTTCCAAACATCATATTATGAGTATGTCTTAGTGTGATCATTGATTCAAAAAATGCATCAATACCAGTCTCTTCTTTAATTTCTCTAATGGCAGCATCTTTTATATCTTCACCTGGAAATGAAATTGTTAAGTATATCTCATATAGTATCAATTATATTATCTTTGTGTTGAGTGCACTAACCTCTTTCTACATAGCCACCAGGAAGTTTCCAATGTGGAAATTCATAATGGTGTTCAGATACAACTAATAATTGGTTTCTATCATTTAATACCATCCCACCAACACCAAGATTGGTGTGACAAGCTGGAGGTAAATTTGATGTTGTGTCTTTTGGTAACCATTTGTACATCATCACAAAATTGTCTCTTGCATGATGAAAGTTAAAACCTTCCTAAATAAAAAAAAGATTTGATTAGTACATACAGGATTATTTGCACAGATTGTGCACAATCCAACATAAAAAATCTGATTGAAATTATTTTATTTTCTTTTATTCATAAGTATATAACAAAATACAGCTTCAAGGACTCATTGACCTTTAAATTATTATTTCTGTTTCATTTACACTTTGTCTATGAAGCATAAATAATTAATTATGTAAATATCAGTCCTAAAAAAATTGTATAATCCAAACAACAATTTGGTACAAACCAAAATAAGAAATATGTTTAAAACCCCCTAATAACCCCCATTATTAGGGGGTTTAAATATCTACCAATATAGAGATTGTATTACAAACCCCACATAATAAGAATAGTCTTGTTTTGACTGTCATATAAATATTTACTGAAACTACATTATTATTCCAGGCCTTTTCAATTCCTGACACAATTCTATAAATAACTAATACCATACAATGACAGACATTATTACATACATTAGCGAGAAGTGGTACCCAAGCTGCATCTTTGATATTTATTTTAAACCATATGCACCGTTTATTCTCTTCTGACCATTTTATAAGTGAATCTGCAAAAGTTATTTTTAATTATCCTTATTTTAAATCTATTTTATGATGTAACAGTGATTGATGCAAATGATTATGGACAGTTATCAAAGAGAATATAACCACAAACTGAAAGCACATACATTCTGGCTGAATGGTTTAAAATATGTCAATAAATTATTATTCTATTCTAGGGAAACTTTAGAGCCTTCTGGGATGTGGGCTAGACTGCATGGTGTTAGAAGCAATTTTGTATTATATTAGAATTAAATAAATAGTATCTAATTAAATAATAAAAGTAGCTTTCAAAATTATGTACAGATATTAGCATAACTATAATAAATTAAAAGTAGTCTGTACTTACCACTTAATTTATTAACAAATTGGCTATTTTCACATGGTTCTTCTTGAGAATCCACTGTTATTCCATTATATCTATCAGATAATCCTTGAAATAATGATGCCATACCTTATGAATCGCAAAAGCAGGTATCGGGAAAGACTTAATGGAAAAAGATTTCCGCGTATTATAATAATATGATGAATAGAACGCTGGTTTCTATAAAATTACCCTTGCACTTATGCGAAGGAAAGTCATTTAATATCTTGAAATTAATAGTTTGATGAGGAGACGATTTATGAAGAACTTCCTACACAGCTGACTGCTGTGACGCGGGTGACCTCGAGATCTCGACTCGCTCAGATTAGTGTTGGTGCCTCGCACGGCTCGCACGTGTGCTAGCACGATTGTAGCTGCACACTTTTAATGTAAGAGTACTTCACTCATTATGTTGAAATGTGCTACCACAATTTCGATGCCTCGCGAGGCGGGACGTGAGGGTGCGCGAGCAACTCCTCGTAATCGTAGTGTATTATTGTATTGTAATCTGTGGTCTGACTGCACGCACACATCGTTAAGCTCGCGAGTCGCGCCAATATTTTTAAAATCTAAACGATAAACAGCTAAAATATAATTCTTATATTTACATGGTTGAAAGAGCTATTTTGATAAACACAATCGTGGTGGTGAGTTTATCGAAATCGTCTGTTGTGCTGTGAATGCAACTCGTAAGGAGTGCGTATTACTGTATGTATGTGCATCTTGTATTCTCGCATACATAGCACACAGGTGACACAGTACCAGCGGTAGCCTCGCTCGGGCCTCGCCTCAATCGTGGTAGCACACTGTGCTGCCACAGTTTATAAAAAACAGCCTCGCACAATTCTCTTTTTAAAAGGTGTGCTACCCAAGACTAGCTCTTGCTAGTTATAAAAAGTACTCTGTGACTAGCTCAGATTTTTGAGATTTGCTCAGTGTTGCCAGCGGCTGATAGTCAAAAGTAACATGAGGCAGCTCAAAAAGTAACATTTTCACGAGAAAAGCAATATTTTCGTAATTTATGTAGAAAACCACACAAATCCTAAGTCTTAAATGTAACATTTTGAGTCGTGGAGGTAACATGAGAGAGTGAAAAGTAACGTAAAATGTTAGAAAAGTAACATTCTGGCAACGCTGGATTTGCTGTCATCTGGCATGTCACTCGTGTTATTGTTTGTCACTTAGATTATGGATTAGGTAGATAGGCTGTCAGCGAATGGCGAAGAAGATAGCGATAATTCGACATAGTTACATATAATACAGCTAGGTACAATTAATAGTGCCATACTTACACTTTCACCCCATTATGTGGGTAAACCAAGGATGTTAAAAAAAGTCGGATATATTCTCGCCAACAAAAAAACTGTGTCACTCAAGTCGGCCACCACGCTGTACGTACAAGCCGGCACGCACACATTAGTTGAGCACGGGTAATCGACTCTGTGTAAACGGCGACAGAGGCCCTGATTCTGTTGTATACAACTAAACTAATTTTAATGTCACTATGTCTCTTTCTAACAAAGAACATAAGAAAAGGATGTAAGAAATTTAGTCCTGTCAAATTAGTCCAATGCTTGTTTTCAATATAAATTTAGTCGCCATCTATCGCGGTCACGCCTAAATACACGCAAAATAAGACGGCAAAGATTAATTTGACAACTTAAAATATGTTCTATCCTTTTTCAATCATGTTCGTAAGAAAGAGATGAGATGTGACTAAAATTAGTTTAGTGCGATTTACAACAGAATCGGCACCAATGTCTAGTTTCCAGCGGAATGGCCAATATGTGTGCGTGAAAGGGGGCCGACTCCATAGACACAGTTTTTCGTTAGCGAGAATATGTCTTCCGTAGTCTTTAGGGTAAACTGGTATTGGGTATTTTGGTTTTACTACGAGTCGTAATTTTATCAATGGTGTGGCAGGTGATATTGTTATAACTTTATAGAAGTCATAATAAAACACGGGAATGATGAAGTATAGTTTAATTCAGACCTAATTATACAAAATAAAAACGTACGTACAGGCTAGAAGATTTTTTTGTATGAGTTGTGACTTATCACGTTTTGACCGCAACCTCCTCTTTTATTGATTGTATACACTGTACTGATAGGTGATGTATTCTGAAGACACATTAATACCTAATTATCCTTTGCTTCCATATAAACTCGCAAATTTTCACATTTAGAGAGTAACTCTAAATGTGAAAATTGAATGGTTGAGCCATGCGGATCTGAAAGAGAAAAAATATATTTCATGATACATGCATGACTCATGCAAAAAAATATTTGATTAATCAACATTTTGACATGACATAATCGTCGTTATTTGTAAATTATTATTTCCGCGTCAGGCGAATTCAAAACAATTACTTTTTATGTATCAAACTTACCTATAAATATAACTATGAATGGTTCTTTATGAAAACTACAAAAAATAAAACACACTATTTAAAGTGGTAAAATTTATAAAATGTTGGTATCGCCATCAATTTATAATCCGACTATTTACGAATGACACATAGTACCATAGTTAACCACCCCACAATAACAAACCTCACACTTTGGTCGGTTAGCACTAAAAACAAATTTTGTTGATCATCGTATTTCGACGAAATTATCTATTAAATTTGCATGATATTGAGAGAAAATACACTTGAGTATAGTAATCCTTTGATTTCCTTACTGTATCAGTTAAAAAAATCTACATACCGATGAAAGGTTATGTTTGGTTAATTTCGTTCACTACGGCTTTTACAGTCAATTACACAACAATTCACCATCACTGCACACTAAACAATATATTTGAGAATATAAAAAAGTCACAAATAACATTCAATTAGCACATTTCACAGCTCTCATCAACAAATATCTTTTGCAACCAGAAACTTGCTTGCCATCAACGAGTTCAACGACACCGATTTTGACACTGATGTCAAGAATAGAAACCTATACGCGAGATAGGGACAAAAAAATATGCTCAGTCCTGCTCTCACATACACGTTTTGCCATATACATATCTCGTTTTCGTAATTATTATTATTTTAGTGACCAATCTACCTAATCCTTAATCTAAGGTTTGTCATATTCGCCAAAAGGCAGGCAAAGGTTGAGCCATACAGCCGTATCTTATTTGACTTTTCTCGAGGTGTATTATTATAATCACAAAATAATCACTTCATATAGTCACTGTCAGTCATCGTTAGTGTTGCCAGGTGTCCCGATTTGCGAGGGACGTCCCGATTTTCAGGGGTCTGGTGACACGTCCCGATTAACCCTTGATCGGGACGCCAAATGTCCCGATTTTTCACTAACCTCATGAGTCTTTACTATATTTGATAAATTTGTCAGGAAAAGTGAATATAACTGAGCTGCTACTACATAAAAATATTTTTGCTTTCAAATTTTCTCACCAAATTCAGACTTTCACTACTGTCCCGATTTGAAACCCAAAATCCCTATTATTTTATCCTTACGTTCCGAAATTGGACCTGGCAACACTAGTCATCGTCCATAAAAATCATGTTTTAGTACAATGGTGGTAATAGTACAAAAACGTTTCACGATACACATAATTCATTTCACTTCGCTGGTGCATATATGGATTGATCTTTATTGGATACCACCGATAATATGCAATAAAAGTAATTAAACTCAAAATACACGAATTTGTGAATATAAAAACGAAAATGCAACGTCACTGCAAGTTCCGCCAAAAAGTCCCTGTCACTCATGTCACTGACAGTTGTGATATTGACAAATATTGTCATAGGTAATTTAATAAAATAGTTTTTTCTCCTTTTGTTTGTGGAATTTTCTAAAAAAAAAAAGATATCCTCAAGTTGTCGTCTGAGTTTCGATTCGAAGAAGATAAAACATTCGACGCCTCTGAGGGTTGACTCCGAATTGTATTTCATTTGGCGAAGTAGGTATTGATATTTTTTGTGGAGTAGGCAAGGTTTTAGTCTCAGGTGGCTTTTACACCCTGCTTATATACTAATTGGGGAAATTTATATAAGACTGGCAATAAAGATATAAAAGATTTTGTTCGATAATAAAACTAATCATCGAATACCATATCTATTAACTTATCTGCCACTTTCTTTATTCGATCTAAAATTGATTTTACTTTTCTTGGATCATGGATTTTGCGAATGTGGATTGATATTTGACATTACATTTCATATAAATAGTGTCAAAATAAGTATCTATACTTCAACTCAATCCCCTCTTCTCAATTCCTTATGAGGCTCTTGTTTTTCGTCCCGGTGTATATTTGAACATTGGGATTGATAAGGATTCTTTACTGGCTACAAAACAATTTAGCGAGGTAATAAATAAAAAATTTGATGGATGGCTGGCTATATTCACGGATGCCTCAAAAACCTCTGATCAGGGATGTGTAGGTGCCGCTGTTTGGATTCCCAAATTTAAAATCATCCTTAGTTATAAATGTCCTCCAACAACATCCGTATTTACAGGAAAATCAATTGCTGTATTAGAAGCTATCAATTACGTCCTTTCCCACAATTTAGATAATTCGGTCATCTTCACTGATTCCCAAAGCTGTATCCAATCTATTATTTCTAACCCTTTTCGGTCAAAATCAAAATTTCCTATCATTCTTAAAATTAGAGAGGCGTTATTCAACTGCGTTCTCCGTAGGATAAATGTGAATGTTGCATGGATTCCCGGCCACTGTGGTATTCCAGGCAATGAAACTGTCGACTCCTGCGCTAAAAATGCTATTCAGACTGGATCTTCTCAACATTCCCATATTCTTTCTGAGGATCTATGTTCTCTTGCTAAACCTCGTTTGGAGGGATCCTGAGACCGGTTATGGCAATTGACTAAAAATCAAACAGGAAAATACTATGGTGACATTCAACATAGCATTCCAGCTAAACCTTGGTTTTTTAGATATCGGCAATGAGGAATGTTAATAGGTATGCAAAATGGCTTGAAAGTTTGTAACAGTAGAGCAATTATGTATACAAATAGATTAGTTTTTGTTTCGTTCAAAAAAACCAAGTAGTTATGATTTTACAGACATTTCAAATTCCCCTAAATATCGAGGCTCGCTAACGGTCACGTGACCGCGGGTGACGTCATGTTTCAACGCTCCGTTCACTCATATTAGTCGCTAGCGGTGGTACGTAGGTATCTTACGCTATTAAAGGAAAGTATTTTGGATTCGATTTATGGATTTGAAAAAGGGCAACCGTAAAATCTACATACAATAGGTTGAAATGAAATGAAATTGTTTATTTCGCCAGAAATGTCGTACAATTTAGGTGGAATCTTAAAATAAGGTCTACACATTTCGCTACAAAATAGCATGCCATATTATAAATTTGATCTAATAATTAATGTAATATAATAAAGCAATATAATTAAATAAGATGTCCAAATCATATAATTATTTTATAAGTTTTATTATTTATCGACGAATAGTTATTATTCTGTTGCCGCCGAAAAGCGAGAAGAAAGAATGCAAATGCTTACTCTCCTGCCTGTCTAATATACCTAAAATAATGATTTTATAGCTGCAACGCAAGTAGGTACTTATTGAACCTTTTAAGTTTCATGTTATAGACAATAAATTAGTAATGTTTGTCTATACCTATTTATACTCTTCTTAGTAAATTTAAAAAAATACATTGATTATATTGCAAATGCAGCGAGTTGAATAGATGTATTTAACCTTTTTTATGTCTTATCTTTTTTTTATACAACTAAGTCGGTAAACAAGCATACGGCCCACCTGATGGTAAGCGGTTACCGTAGCCATATAGACGCTTGCAACACACGAAGCATCGCTCACGCGTTACCGACCTTACCCCCTCCTCAATGAGCTTTATTTATCCAAATAAATAAAATTGAAGTGTCTGTTATGTAATATCAAAATAACAGCTTTTTATTAAACGCACATGAAAGTACCTATACAGGGTGTAAGGGACATCGCCGCACAAACGGATACCATGGGTCCAGGACATGATTCTGAACCCCCCCATGTTGGAATTTTTCGTCGGTTTTTCCCAAATTAAAAAAAAAAAAAATAGTTTTTTTTACTTTAGACTGTTCATAATCGTTATTCTTACCTAACCCAAAGAGATTTAAAATAAATAAGTTATTAATTCATTACTTTCACTAAAAGTAGCAATGTAAATAAAACTAGAAACGGTGTCTTATGGCGATATTCTGCCTGCAGTCAGCGACATACTACGTAGGCACAACGTTATCGCGCGTTTAAATCGCGGTGTTCACGATACATTGCGCGCTCGAAAATGACAATTTCTATAACCGATCATTAGCAATTTTCACAATTTGATTAGTGGCATTAGGTGTAGCCTTTTCGCGAAGTCTGCGTTACCATGCGAAATACACCCTGTATACGGTTGGCGACACTCGATAGTGTTTTAGCCGCTAAAAGTTCGGCATAATCTGGTCGCTCCCTCCAATATGGTCGGGTATCCTACGAGGATTTTCCCACGCTATTAAAATTTTTGTTTATTAATTTTCCGACTAATCTCCGAAAGGCTGGAACGATTTTTACTGGATTTTTACTCTCAGTTAGCTTATGGTACCTATAAGAAGTAACATACGTTACATTTATTTTAGAATAAATATTTTTCCCCGCAAAAAAACGGCTGGACCGATGTAGACGAGACTTTCACTGATAGATAGCGGATGTTATAAGGAATAACTTAACCTACTTTTATTTCAGATAATTTATAAGGAGTTCCTTGCAAAATAATTAAAACGCTACGCGCGGGTAAAACCGCGGCTGCGCTGGGGTATCAAATAACTCCACACTGTAGTGTGGACCTAAATATTATACTCTTTTGTAAAAGTGTATAATATTTAGGTTCATAGTAGACTGTCACTATTCTTACGTCAAAACGATCTTCACAGGATTAAAATTTGCTTTTATTTCTAAATAGATCCAACCCCTTCACAGTTTTTATCCATTTCTCTCGCATTTGGACATCCATTGGAACGAGTAAAATCAACTTTTCCGGTGGACTGGTGGTTGTATTTTTACATTTTGGTATAACACATGATTTTCTAGTATTTGTATTGGCTATTTAAAAACCAAAAAGTCATAATCTTCTAGGGAAACATACGGAAGAGCGCGACCCGTCAGGGTATTTGTTCTGTGAGCGCGATTGACTGAGCGAGCGGTGTAACATGACGTCATCGCATCGAGTACCGGGCCGGTGGAATCCCGCGTCGCGCGCTCATTTCAAAATTCCATATCTCAGAAACTAATTGACTTATCAAAATAATTCTTTCACACATATTTTTTTATTTCTACAGTTAATGCGGAGAGCTAAAATTCTAAATTAGTGAACATTCTTCATTAAATAAGAGTTCATCATCCGTTATCTGTCGTCTTCGCCTGGGTCATGCTTGTACTCCTGTACACTTACACAAGATTAGGGTGAGGGACCATTCTCTCTGTGAATGCGGTATAGACGAAGGCACTACTGACCACCTGTTTTTGAATTGTCCAAAATTACAATCTCCTCTTTACGACATCCTACCCCCCAATATTCCTCGTCCTATTAATATGAAATGTTTGTTGTCACTTGTAGATTCTCCGTTTGTATACTTTTTGTCCCGATTTATTAATATTAACAAAATTAAACTGTGATATTACTATTTTTGTATATTTTTGTTGTGCTTTTATTATATTCTAACATTATATTACTAACATGGTTTGGGGATAATAGTGTTGTCTTATTTGTTTTAGGTAAATTCAACACCGGCCATCAGCGATATATTTGGCAATTATAAACTGTGCTATTTTTTACCGATCAATCTCCTTCGTGTATCCTCTATAACCCTGACACTGGCGGAATTGTGTAAATTCAACAATTTTGCAACTTTTGGCCACAAACGATTTTTCCCAAAGCGAACGATTAGATACAAAAATGACATTTGCATGCTCATCGCCTGCATGTCACTTGTCTCAACCTACCTTTTTTCCTTCAGTTATTATTTAAACAAAGCAAATCTGATAAATTTTTCTCTTGCCTGTTAGTTTCTATCAAATTTTAATATAAAAATTATAATTTTCGATTCCCATTTGAATTATCAGCTAAAACTTATCTGTCAGATTCAAAGATGTCAAAATATGATCACAAACTACCCTGCCTCGGAGGTGGGTCAAAATTTGCAGTTCACGATGTCGTTTTTAACTGTTTCCAAGCAATACGAACGGTGAACGAAAACAGTTCAAAACGACAATTTCGCCCACGACATTCCAAATCGAACGCCACATGTGATCGTTTTTGGCATTTTTGACTGTTATTGTTGCCAGCGTACCCCAATTCGAACGCACTATATGTAAAATGTTGCCAAGACATATGACATATGTCAAAAAGTTATCAGATCTCATGTAGAGCCAAGCTTATAACTCTACAAGTCTACATGCACTTACTCTACAAGCCCTAACTTCACAAACTCTACACCTTAGTCAAAATATGTGGCTTGGCCGTTTAAAAGTTACCGACATTAGCTCAACGAATTAGCAAGCTGAAGTGGCAATGGGTCGGTCACATCTACCGCAGAACCGACGGTCGATGGAGCAGACGAGTCTTAGAGTGGATACCGCGTCTTGGCAAACGTAGTGTGAGGCGCCCCCCAAACCGACGGACTGACGTCCTCAAAAAAGTGGCCGGACTGGGCTGGATGCGGGTGGCACGAAAACGGAAGGAGTGGCGCGCTCTTGGAGAGGCCTATGTCCAGCAGTGACTTAAAAAAAGCTGATGATGATGAATTAAATGTGACGTATCTACACAATCGGAACGAACCTAAATACCTTCGAGCTACTTTGGCGCACGAACGCTGAACAATAGTCAATGCATTAAACAGAATGGCGTTTTCAGTAATATTCCTTTGACAGTTTGATGTTAATTTATCGCGTTTTCAGCCTATTCACATATAGCGGGGCGGTATTCACTGGTTTAGACATACCCAAAGGGTGCTCCGCGGAGCCCGATACTCCAATAATTTTATTAAGTAATTTTAATGAACATTTCATCGATTATTTTAGGGCTCCATCAAATATTTCGGGTTTTAAATAGATCCGTGGCCAAAAAAGTTTGAGAAAACATGGATCTATTGAGAAAAATAAATAATTCTAAAAAAAAATTCATCTTTTGCCTGGTCAGAACTCCTGAAGTGATATTAAACAATCACAAGCATCAAAAAGCTAAGCCGCATGCAGTCTTGTCTAGAAGCGCTAATTACAGGTAAGTAAGTAGGTATGTAGTAAAAGTTACCAAAAAGGTTTTGAAAATTCGACATCTGGATAGGTATTTCTGTATCCAGTACGAGTACGTTGATTGCAAAAATTGCAAGGCTAAAAATCTCCTTGTTCGTGTTCGGGGTTCCACTTCACTCGGACATGTGATCATACAGATGTCCATCGACTCTCGGCGTGTGCTGGAATTCGATTTGGGACCATGCACACGCTTGCTTGAAATTTAAATTTCATTTCCGGATAGGTATATAGGTACAAGTCCTCCAAACGGGAATTCATACGCCAAGTAACACTTTTGATATATTATATTCCTACTAGGCTTTGTTGTAACAGTTATTTACTGTAATTGGAACGGTACCTATTTATTTCTTATCAAATAAAGCCAAATAAAAAATTTAAAAAAACTTCCGTCGTAAAAAAGCGTCACCGTGCGAACACGTATAGGAGAAGTCATTCGTTCTATTCATAAACAATTCATAACGTTAAAAGTAATGCGCCTAAAAAGCGTTCGTGCGAAAGTACTTAGGCTTAGACCGTGTCCAGAAAGGGCGATATCGCTGTGAATCATTTCTGCGGCTAATTGATTGACAACGATGATCGGACTATCGTGTATCGTTGTATTCATAGTAGGCCCTCAGTACCTCGCCAACGCGCGTATGCATTCGCGCGAAACGATTCGCAAGCGAATTCGCCCTTTTTGGACAATGTCTTAGAATTTAGAATAATATAATCTATACTAAGTATAGTACTTACGTACCACTTACTTGGCCTTGATACATGATCAATATTTATCTTCTCTTAGTTTTGACTACTTTGGACAGACACACAATGAAGGCTAAACTTTTATTGGGCGATAGATGTTATAAAAGTTGCCAAAACCGATATCGGTAGCGTATAAACTTATACATTTACTTACTACTAAACTATGTCACACTGTCGTTCCTCGACACCTATCTAAATTGTATGAGATTTCACGTCTATCAATACCGTATCGGTGTTGGGTCGGTTATTTTTTATGAATGTTGTATGTCAAAAATAAATTTATGAGTGACTGCTAATTTTACCTTTTTAGTTATTGAACTAATTATGCTCAAATCAATATGTGAAATATAGAACGATGTTCTCAAAAATAAAAATGGCGTCATTTTGCCCCAAACCCTACAAAAACGAGGCTTGTATGACTAGAGATAAATATGACCTAAAGGTACTTGTAAGTTTTTACACATACCTATATTCAATTCAATAAGGAGTTCATAAGTATAAAGTTTACACCGAAAGTCCAACTCCAGTCTAACATTTTTCATTTAAGATTCAAAGTTCAAAAGACTAGTTGTTCTATCCGGTCCGGTTTCACCAGCGTTCCCGGGATAAAAAGTAGGTACCCCATATAATACTCGTGGATTATTTTTTCTTGACAGTATGGGCATATTCTAAACTACAGGAATCATGAAAATTAAAGTGTATAAAATTCATCCTGTATAGTAGAAAAAGAATGGAGTTCTCATGTCACCACACCACGGTCAATTCAACGCTATCGAAATGTCGTTAAGTATAGTAGTCAAACAAAACTAAGTACTTACCTAATTAATTCTGATTAATAAACATGCGTTTAGTTTGCTAAAGTTTAAAAATAAGACCAACCTACTTATTTATTTAAAGATTTTTCAAAACTTTCTACTATCTTATTCAAAGGATATAAATGAGAAGTTTGTTTTAATAGAGTTCGCAGTAAGAACTTTATATTCTTGTAAAGTGCAAGATAATTCAAACCAATGTTCAGGGTAAAGATTTAATATATTTTTGGAACGGTAAAACTCGTAGCCAAGAAAAAGAGAGGCCTAAAAGGCTTTGTGCGGCAGTGTTCGTTATTTATTATTGATAGTTCACCGCTCGTCGTGTGTTTTATTTTTACGACACAATAGAGTATTGTTGTAATTAATAATTTATGAAGTACCTACCTAAGGTTTAGATTTATACACACAGCTAGGTGACACATACCTTGATTGTGTGTGAGATCCTTTGAGTTATAAAACCTTATTTACCAGCTTATTGGTCAAAGACAACAAATATAAAGCCTGCTAGAGACTAGAGATCACTTTTAGTGACAAGGCCGCCCATTGTAACACTTTCTTTATTAAGTAGGTACCTATTCAAAGTTTTTCTTTTGTATTTTGTTTTTTTTTCAATCATGACAATAAAGTATTAACTATAACTATAATTTTATTCGAATTCCTTCTGAATCAATTATGATATTGTAGTCTGACTTACTGAAAGCACCAGCAATTAACTCGGCAATTACTATTTTCAAAATATTGATTATCTACATACCCCCTTATTCATAATTCATAATCGCTTTTTAACTAAATCAGTATAATAGTGTTTCCCGTCTCACTCTTTCGATCACCAAATGTCACCTGTCAGATAAAGACTTCGGAATATTAGCTAATCAACGTTTGATAACTTTATTATGAATAAGGGGGATAGATTTTATTTATAGTCTCACTGAAAATTATTGCATTATTAGATACATGACACATTCCGTAACATAGAAATGTACAGTGCAGTACTTCACTCCCAATAATGCTTTGAGACTTGCACGACATCAAACAGTTAGAAGCTCTTCTAAAATACGGCTAAAGGGGTTACACTTTATTCATAGTCGCTTTTTAACTAAATCAGTGTAATAGTGTGCCCCGTCTCCTTTCGATCACCAAAAGTCAAGTGTCAGATAAAGACTTCGGAATTTTAGCTAATCAACGTTTGATAACTTTATTATGAATAAGGGGGTAAGTATATATTATACTTAAAGCTAAACCTAATGTTTACAAACATGTAGGTATCATCACTACTAGTGATGATGTATACTAAAGGTGATAAATACGCAACATTCAGACGGAAACTCGAAAGTAGAGTCCGGACCGGCCTAAGCTTCGGCTTCGGGTTCAGCCACCTTCGACCAAAAAAAACACCTTCGGCTTCGGCCAAAATAGGCTGTTTTTGACGAATCTGGAGGTTTCCACGCGCAGCCAATTGAAAATAAATGGCGCCGGATGAGTATGCCAGGCTCCGAACAAAAATCTTCGAATACTTTTCTTGAGTATGCCGCAGCTACCGATTCGCAGCAGGCTGGCAGCGTTTCCTCTTTTTTTTAACGAACTAATGAAGCTGTTGTATTCCTTTTAGCCAGGTTCACCCTAATGGGTACACAAAACGCGAGATTTGTGAATTATTTGTTAATTACTTATTTCAGACTATTATACGATCCACTGTACTTGTAAATAATTATAATCCTTGACAGAACCCTTAACCCACGTCAAAAAGGAGATCAGAGATAATTATAAGAACAAACATACTTGGAAAACTATTTTTAATAATTGAATGAACTCCGATATTGAAAATACCTCACTGATTAAACTTGTTTGTGGTTTATTGCTCTTCTTCTTTTCATTTGTTTCTTGCTGCTCCATTACGCTAGAAAAGACACCTGTATCATAGAGTAAATAATATAGGTACTACTTACAACCTGTATTATTATTTGACAAAAATAGTACAACCCGCACTGCGGACCTACTCATACCTTAGATTTGAATAATTATCATATCATATCATATCAGTGTTGTACGCTGTAGCGTAGTAGGTACCTACTGCGTTATTACATGAAGCTACTCGTTTACTAAATGCAGGCTTCAGACACGTCAAAAGCAGTGGGTATATAAACCAGCATTCACCATTTTTGTTGTTTTTATCTCACTAAAGTAAGCCTTCGTGATATGGTACCCTGAGTAGTAATAATTCAAGCCAGAAAACAAAATATATTTGAGTATGGGTATTTTTAAAAAGATGTTTCAAAAATATTTGATGGGTGGTTTTGATAATAGAGCTTATATAGCTCGATAGATGAGATTTACATTTCATGTAATATTATTTATTATATTTGCCGTTTTATATTTGTTTATTACTGACTGGCGCATAGCTTAAACCACTGAGTTTATGTGGACACTATAACTAAATTTCTTAAATTGACTGACTATACCATATTTTGCTCGTGTCGGAACACGTGCAGTTCCGACACGAGCATGATCGGTTTTTAAACAAAAAGCAACACAAAAAGCTCATTATACTTTCACGACCAAAACTGAGACAATAAGTCGGCTAGCTACTAACAAAATCTGCATATAAATATTTATTTATATTATACTAATGAGCTTGTATGTACTTAGGACGATTAATGTACTATGCGGGACTTTGTCCATATTTTTACAATGCAAAATTTCATATACGATTACAGGACTGTCCCGTAATATCTGAGACTGTTAGCTACCTTAGAGAAATACTTATTGAAGATACTAGTAAAATGATAGTAGGTACCTAATTAAATTCTTAATTTAATGGAATAGCTTCTTCATCAGCTTTGATGGTTCTGCAATCCTCATTAGTTATGTTTTTGCCGTTTATCTGAAATAAAAGTTCTCAAATGAAAAATAGCTTCTTCACCTAATTGCTATTGGACCAATTAGACTTCAGCTCGTAAGAACGTTTTATTAGGATTTCCTTGTTTAAATGAACAACAACAAAATGCCAGAATCTTTCGTCTGAAAATAAAATACGGGCTTATTGTTAACGCTGAAAAATTTCCCTAGGGATTTATATTGTTACGATATTTCCCTGTCGATGATGTCGGTTCATGTCTGCAGAAAAAATGTGAATAATATTCGAGTTTTGTGTTTGTTACAGTGCCAAGCTCGTACCCCGACGCATAATATTCATGTTAACCATAACAATAACATGAGATTCATCTGTATGAATAAGGGAAAAATAAGGAACTACATTTTAGGTGAGCTATTTGCTGATCGTAGGTACTACCTTATTACAGTGCGAATTTCGAAAACCTTATTTCTTTCGTATTTTAACGGGGTTTACCTTTGTCTTTTTTCAGCACTGCAAATAAGTTTATATTTGTTTTGCGTTCATTAATTCTTATATTTGTAGATATCCAGGGACATTTCTTTGTAAGAAGCTGTCTGTAACTATAATCAGTTAATGGTATTATTTTACTATTTTTTAATAATTTGACGTACCTATTCTCTTTCTCATTTTAAGGTTTCCACTCATAGCGATACATTAGGATCCAAAACTATTCACTACTATAAAAATATTGACAATAAACTTGACGTCTCGATTATACATATGAAACACAGGATATAGGTATCTAGAAACATTTAAAAAAACTAACACTAGATTACTTAATTGAAATATCAACATTTAAAGCGACTCTACATTTTATTTACTGAATCTTAGAAATAAATCAATGTCATGTTCGTGCGCAATACTGTTATAAGTAGCAGCTTTCGGAAGAAGAGCATTTTGCCTACTTATAATTTAATGAGGCATGCGGAACAACAAACGGCGGAAGTCGACGACGAAGTCTAGAGGATCATAATAAATATATATTAGATAATAGAATATATACGAGCTCTCCACAAGAAATGATTGACTGCAATCCCCGGCATTGATACAACACTCGGTGGAAGATCTTTTTTCACAGCACCTTACGTGTTCTCTGCCAAATTTGACAAACGGACTAGCAGAAAGACAGACAAACTCACTTTAGTTTTAATATATTAGTTTTGCTAATAATAGTACGTAATTATAGAGTGTTTTTATGTTTAATCATTGCATTTACATGCTAATGTTATAGTGTAACGGAAAGTGTATATACATTATAGTAATCCACTTTTTTGGTACAAGGCGCACAGATCGCAGAAGATATACCTAATTTTATATTAATATTAGCAAGGGACGCAAAATGATAATGACCCTCACTGACCGGTGACATGTTGGTTATGATTTTAATCCAATAAACTTTAATTCAAAAATTTGGTTTGAATTTTTGAGTACCTTATTTTGAGCTGAAACTTTTTATACCTGTACCTGATGTAGTCGTCACCCCCTTTGGATGTATATACCCTTACTTTAGTTGTAGCTAGATTAATAAACATTTATATGAATACATAGTATACCTATTACATAGTTTGTATTTTTACTTGATACAAAACAATTCTAGCATACAGGAAATGCCTTTCTTCTTAAAATATTAACTTCTATGAGAACAATTTCGTAAATGTTCAGTGTAGGTAATTCTTGGTTTCATACTCCCTAGATATTACAATGGTTCGCTTGAAATAATAAAATATTTATTTTACGTTACAGTAAATACATTTGACTTAATGTTGTTGAAGCCACCTGACAAAACAGATTGTAGTTACACAGTTTTTACAAGTTTTTATTTAAATGTTTGTTCGGGTGGAATCTTGCAATTCGAATTTCACCCACTTCCAGTGGTCGGATTGACTTAATTTGGTATATATAACTATTGGAAGACGGCGCAAGTACATTCAACAAAAAGTACAGTAACCAAAAAATGCTTGTATTAAAAATGAAATTTTTAACTAAAACATGTTTTTGGGATGACCGTTCATATTTAATATGCCAGTAAATAATTTTCCGGCATCCCAACTTGCATTTATTTCCCAGTGGGCATTTTGTTTGCAATCTCGCACTTGCCAAGTATGCTATAAAACCACAGGAATAAAACATGATGTAAGTACCTAAGTATTCCATAATAAAATCTCTCTCTGACCATTTATTTGCGAGGTCCGAGTTGCAGTAAGTATATTTAACATTTATTGTTTTTAGGGTTCCGTACTCAACGGAACCCTATTACTAAGGTTCTGCTGTCTGTCCGTGCGTCCATCCGTCTGTCAGTGGGCTGTATCTCATGAATCGTAATTGGTAGACACCAGACATTTTCAGAGAATATGTATTGTATTTCTATTGCCGCTATAACAACAAATAATAAAAACGAAATAAAGTTAAAAATTAAAGGGACAAACAAGAAACGATTTATTTTTTTTGAGTTTTTTTTTCATAACAAAGTTTAGTTCATTAGTGCTATTCTGCGAGTAATCTCGACGCTGAAACCGGCGTGAGATTACAAATCGGTATTCACAAACATGCAAATGTACATGTGGCGCCCCTCGCGTGATAGTGTCGTCGATGTGAAACTTGCCGGTAAATCGCACAACTCACTCGAGCGAGATTTTTGACGTTTCTCTAAGGAAAATTTGTGGTATCGGCATTCTCGTCTAAAAAACCGCGATCACTTCGACGATCACTTACGAATTTATCTGTCAAATTAAAAGTTAATGTTTTGTAAGTGAGATCAAAGTAAATAAACTAGAAATTGTATTTTTACAACGGCACAATATTTCTACAGTTTTATTATATTATAGATATAGAAGATTTATACTGATATACAAAAAAAACATTGAAATCTAAATATATTTTATTAATTATTATGGTGGGACCAAAGTGGGACAGTTAACTTCGTAAATAATAACACTCTTTATCATTAATAATCGCCACTTCTGAAACTCCAATCCATGTTAATCTATTATTAAAACCACCATCTTGGTATATTTATAAATAATTGATCATACTTTACCAGTGAAGTCTAGTTATAAAAATACTAGCTGTCCCTAGATAATGTAGCTTCCTATTAGTGAAAGAATTTTTTTAATCCGACTGGTATTTCCAGAGATTAGCCCCGTTTAAACAAACAAGAAAACTCTTCTGCTTTATTATATTAGTATATATAATAAGAGATTAACATTAATCAGGCTTTTAGAAACAGGTAAGGTACTAAATCAAAATCAAAAAGCATTTATTCAATTTAGCTGATAAGGCACATACAAACATTAACAAAAATGACTCGACACCGGTTCAGAATACAACTTGAACTGAGAAGGCTCCGGCAAGAAGAAACCTTACTTTTATGTAGTCCTAATGTAATTTATTACAAGTCATTTTAATCTCCTAAGTGTGTATTTCTTACTATTTTAAGATAACAAGTGAAAACACAACAAAAAGGTACCAAAAACAGGTTGGAGATACAAAACAGTTCTATACAAAAAAAAAATTTATAGCATCCCTTGTCCAATCTTCACCAAGCCTTCACAGAAAGACATCACAGCTTGTGCTGACATTCTGGAACTCTGTGCATTTTGGCTGATAATTGTTTCACAATATAAGTTTATCACAGATGGATAAATTACCATTTTGCTGCACTTTAGCTTGTTCTATGTCAGCATTTTGCTCTTTCACATGCAAAAATGTCTCAGCAACACTTACAAATTGAGTTCAACATTGAGATGGTGATGAACCCATTGCTGCTATTCTCTGGCGTCTTGGAGCTAGAAATAAAGTAAATTTGGTTATAAAAGGTTTTAAACCTAACAAAGTTTTAAAAACCAACAACTTACTAGTAATGCCACTTGTGTGTGGAATTTGAGACGGTCCTATGTCCTAAGGCTGGAAGCCTCCTTATTATAGGTTATTCTGCCTCCATCTCTGGGTGAAGCGTTAACTATAATCAAATGAATAATTTAAATACATTTTAAATATAGAAACTATAGTATTTATTGCTACCCAAGTACAAGTAAAAATAAACATGAATGTATTGATAATTTTAAATGATTATTTATATAACACACAAATATAAAGTTCTCTAATGTTTAAAAATAAAAAGCTGCACCTTCATCCATTGCTTCCAAGTCTTGGTTGTACTGCCAACTGCCACCAATACTATGCGTAACATGGGCTGCAATGTTACTCTCGGGGCGTTTTCTCTTGCACCCAGGGTCCTAGTTAAGCCTTTGGCTAAGACAGGATGCCTTTAAGCTCTCACACAATATACACACATTCAAAATACAAAACGAAGCAATGCTACTTTTTTCTCGTAAAGATGCTTTACGCTAGTTTAATAATCATCTGTGGATGCTTCTCATTGCTTCCCATTTAGGTTTGCTTGTAGAAAAAGGTAATATTTGTTTCATTTTGAGGAATTTATGAAGATTTTTCTCCAAACTAAACGTAAACATAATAATATTATAACCATGAAACATATTATAAACAAAAAAACGTCAATGATTTTTTAAATTCCTTCCCGCATCATAGGCACAAGTATTGAACCGTTCTGCCACATGTAGAAATTAATTTATTAATTTTCGAAGATATACATAAATATTCACTTTAAAATACATAAATATATAAGTAATCAGTAATATTATATATTTTTAATAACGTACAATAGTTGTATATCAAAAGAAATGTAAATAATGAAAAACCGATAAATATCGCTTCATAAAGACTGTCATGGCGTCAATCTCTAGTTTATTGCCAACATCACGCTGATTTTTCAAACTCACTCCACTTCACTCAGACATATGAGGTGTTCGAGAATACCAATACCACATCGAAACTCGCTTGACGAAATCAACGTCGAAGGGAACGCGGTTCACTGGGTGAACCGCGTAGGTGAGTTTATGTTTCGCAGAATAGCATTGCTGAATGTACGGAACCCTCCGTGTGCGAGTCTGACTCAGACTTGGCCGGTTTTTTAATATATTATTTGTGCCTTTTGCGGTCGAGACCATGGAACCGTGGGGGTCCGAAGCTCGCCGTTTTGCTCGCACCTTGTCATCAAAATTGATCGAGACCTCCGGAGACCAGCGGGCGGGGAGCTTTTTCCGCCAACGCGTCAGCTTGGCTATCCAAAGAGGAAACGCTGCCAGCCTTCAGGGAACCCTGGAAATTTTCTATATATAGATTGTATTTTGTACATATTTGTTGTAAATAAAGATATTAATTGTATAACTAGCTGAATCCTGCGCCATCTCACGTGGATGTATAACATATCACTGTGCTGCCCATAAACTAAAAACTACAAAAAATCACGTGTCCGTCTGTTGCTACGTGAAAGAAGGACAAAGCAACAACCCAATAAACCAACTTCGTATTTCACGGAATAAAAAAAAAATTTTGTTCCGTGTTCTATTTATAAATAGGGATTGGGAAAGTAGGAAAGTCAATGATTTCAAAACTAAAGATACGCTTACCGGAACATTTTGCAAAAAACTTCTTCATACAAGTAAACAGTACCACCATTTGTTAAAAATCGATCGAACTACGAAGTGCCGCGTTGCATAGGCATACGATGTAACCTTGTATGTGCGTACAATGCACACATACAAGAAAAAAAATAACAATAATCGAACGAGCTGTTCCGCGGACCGCAGACGACTGAGTCACATTGGCCCTGAACTGACTTTTTAGGGCCAGCGAGTTGATGCCATTTCGTCATGTAGTTGGCCCGGTCCTTACGCCAGTAATATATAAGTCAATGAGGGAAGTACCCTGCAATGCTATTCTGCGAAACATAAACTCACCTACGCGGTTCACCCAGTGAACCGCGTTCCCTTCGACGTTGATTTCGTCAAGCGAGTTTCGATGTGGTATTGGTATTCTCGAACACCTCATATGTCTGAGTGAAGTGGAGTGAGTTTGAAACATCAGCGTGATGTTGGCAATAAAATAGAGATTGACGCCATGACAGTCTTTGTGAAGCGATATTTATCGGTTTATCATTATTTGCATTTCTTTTGATATACAACTATTGTACATTATTAAAAATATATAATATTACTGATTACTTATATATTTATGTATTTTAAAGTGAATATTTATGTATATCTTCGAAAATTAATAAATTAATTTCTACATGTGGCAGAACGGTTTAATACTTGTGCCTATGATGCGGGAAGGAATTTAAAAAAACATTGACGTTTGTTTGTAATATGTTTCATGGTTATAATATTAATATGTTTACGTTTAGTTTGGAGAAATATCTTCATAAATTCCTCAAGATGAAACAAATATTACCTTTTTCTACAAGCAAACCTAAATGGGAAGCAATAAGAAGCATCCATAGATGATTATTAAACTAGCGTAAAGCATCTTTACGAGAAAAAAGTAGCATTGCTTCGTTTTGTATTTTGAAGTTAATATTCATATTGTGTGTATCTTGTGTGTGAGCTTTAAGGCATCCTGTCTTAGCCAAAGGCTTAACTAGGACCCTGGGTGCAAGAGAAAACGCCCCGAGAGTAACATTGCAGCCCATGTTACGCATAGTATTGGTGGCAGTACAACCAAGACTTGGAAGCAATGGATGAAGGTGCAGTTTTTTATTTTTAAACATTACAGAACTTTCCATTTGTGTGTTATATAAATAATCATTACATATAAAATTATCAATACATTCATGTTTATTTTTACTTGTACTTGGGTAGCAATAAATACTATAGTTTCTATATTTAAAATGTATTTAAATTATTCATTTGATTATAGTTAACACTTCACCCAGAGATGGAGGCAGAAGAACCTATAATAAGGAGGCTTCCAACCTTAAGACATAGGACCGTGTCAATTTCCACACACAAGTGGCATAACTAGTAAGTTGTTGGTTTTTAAAACTTGGTTAGGTTAAAACCTTTTATAACAATATTTACTTTATTTCTAGCTCCAAGACGCCAGAGAATAGCAGCAATGGGTTCATCACCATCTCAATGTTGATGAATGATGTGAAGGAGCAAAATGCTGACATAGAACAAGCTAATCCATCTGTGATAAACTTATATTGTGAAACAATTATCAGCCAAAATGCACAGAGTTTCAAAATGTCAGCACGAGCTATGATGTCTTTGGGTGAAGGCTTGGTGAAGATTGGACAAGGAATGCTATCAAAATTTTTTTTTTGTATAGAACTGTTTTGTATCTCCAACCTGTTTTTGGTACCTTTTTGTTGTTTTCTCTTGTTATGATAGAATAGTAAGAAATACACACTTAGGAGATTAAAATGACTTGTAATAAATTAAATTAGGACTACATAAAAGTAAGGTTTCTTCTTGCCGGAGCCTTCTCAGTTCAAGTTGTATTCCGAACCAGTGTTGAGTCATTTTTGTTAATGTTCGTATTTGCCTTATCAGCTAAATCGAATAAATGCTTTTTGATTTTGATTTAGTACCTTACCCGTTTCTAAAAGCCTGATTAATGTTAATCTCTTATTATATATACTAATATAATAAAGCAGAAGAGTTTTCTTGTTTGTTTAAACGGGGCTCTGGAAATACCAGTCGGATTCAAAAAATTCTTTCACTAATAGGAAGCTACATTATCTACGGACAACTAGTATTTTTATAACTAGACTTCACTGGTAAAGTATGATCAATTATCTAACTAATATTATAAAGAGGAAAGATTTGATTGATTGTTTGTTTGTTTGCATTGAATAGGCTCCGAATATACTGAACCGATTTGAAAAATTCTTTCACTGTTGGGAAGCTACACTATCCCCGGTGACATAGGCTACTTTTTATGACGGGAACGCGCGAGACAGCTAGTTTATAAATATACCAAGATGGTGGTTTTAATAATAGATTAACATGGATTGGACTTTCAGAAGTGGCGATTATTAATGATAAAGAGTGTTATTATTTACAAAGTTAACAGTGTTCATGTATTTAATTGTAATTATTGTTGTTGGTGTGTCCCACTTTGGTCCCACCTTAATAATTAATAAAATATATTTAGATTTCAATGATTTTTTTGTATATCTGTATAAATCTTCTATATCTATAATATAAATCAATTGTAAAAATTGTAAAAATACAATTTCTAGTTTATTTACTTTGATCTCACTTACAAAACATTAACTTTTAATTTGACAGATAAAATCGTAAGTGATCGTCGAAGTGATCGCGGTTTTTTAGACGAGAATGCCGATACCACAAATTTTCCTTAGAGAAACGTCAAAAATCTCGCTCGAGTGAGTTGTGCGATTTACCGGCAAGTTTCACATCGACCACACTATCACGCGAGGGGCGCCACATGTACATTTGCATGTTTGTGAATACCGATTTGAAATCTCACGCCGGTTTCAGCGTCGAGATTACTCGCAGAATAGCACTACTGGTATAAATAATTATTTAGGGTTTCGAGGGACATAGTAAATTAATTTCATCACGATTGTTTTTTTTTATATGCAACAAAGTAGACGTAGTATATTATTTACTCTGTGTCGTAGCCACAGATGTATGCAACACCCGGGGCATCACTCACGCACGCGTGATGCCTCGGCTGCGGCTGTTGCTTCCCAATTAGCTCGGCCACCTTACTCACGCGCAGGAACACAACAAATAAGTTATTTGGCTGCGGTATTATGTAAGGTGGAGGTCCTCTCTTATAAACCGTTGTACCGCTGCGCTGAGGCGTCAAGAGACTCAAGAGGTAACAAACATAGTCACTTTCGCATTTATATTATTTATTTTCATACATATTTTATATATTTATTTTATTTAGTATTAGTTTATTTCGTATATATTGTATTATTTGTAGGTAAACGCTCATCCTGCCACCATTAGATTTCTTTTCCTGTACCCAAAGGTTGCCTGGAAGAGATCGCTTAAACGATAAGGCCGCCTACATTGTATAACTTCCCTAATGTGTAATACTTTTGTTATTTTTACTAGCCAGTGTATACAATAAGGAATATTTCATTCATTCATTCATTCATATTTTATAACTAGATTTCAACACACTCGCTCGTAAAGTGACATTTATTGCAAAATACAAGTCTGTTTTTTCCTCGCAAGTGTGTTGAAAAACGTCGTATGACACGCGTGTGCATTGATTATTACACTCTCGGCTCACTTATCACTTAATACCGCCTGGAGTGTTAATAACCAACTTTGCATACATGTATCATAATGTACTATTACATATAACTTAGTACCTAAAAACCTTTTGGGTAACGTAGGAATTCAACGTTTGAATGTGATTGTTTTAACTGCACCAAATTGAATGGTAATTTAATTATACAACGGACCAATAATATATAGGATACTTCCGGATAATCCGGGAAAACATTAGATCCCTCGGGACTGCGGGTAAAAACGCGGGGGTTGCTAGTAATGAAACAAAAAAACCATGCAGTGTAACATCGTACAAACCTAATTATAGCACTTTATCATTTGGGGTGAAATTCAGGGGATATTTAGTCGTGCTCTTTTCAGCCGTTTGTCAAAACGGATTAAAATCCCATATGTTGTTCCAGTATATAATGTATCTATGTGCCAAGTTTCATCAAAATTACATGGTTAAGTGGTAACAAATACAATTTCGTATTTATAATTTTAGCAGGATAGGATTTTTACAGGTTTGTATAAAATAAATGAACTATCCACTTAAACATTGTAAATATTACCATCGTTTTTTTTTCACGACTAAGGTATTTAACTTCTCAGACATCATGGTCGCAGAGGTTCGCTGAGTGTAAATCCATGCTATGTAGTATTTCCTTTTTACCTAACGTTTGAACGTTTTAAATTGCAGTCGTACCTATCTCTACTAATTCTGCCAAACAACAGTCGGGGCTATGACGACAAACTAATCCATTCGGATTCCAGCTACAGAGGGCCAAAACACACACGAGGGTTGTAGTTGCGCTTTAGCGACATCATTACAGATGACCTAAGCCTCCAGGCTTAGACTCTAGACTACCAACACGCTTATCAAAGCTGGTACGTTTTCCATACCAACAGCCAGACGGATCAAAATTTTACGAATTCGTATAATGTATGCGGTGAAGTGAACAACAGTTTTATGGGCCAGTTGCTTGAGAATCCACCTATCAAATCACAGGTCGTGGGTTCGATTCCCGCAGGATATGTATGAAAATGTCTGCAGGGACGGGCTTGTGCTCTGCTTAGTTTGTTTTCAGATAGCCGTGTGTGAAGAATGTCCCAGGATATTTATTTATGTATACTGTACATTTTACGTTTGCGAAATCTTAACATGGTACGTATAAAGTAAAACGTGAATGAAGGTTGATGCATCTGGCTGCAAGTATTCTTGACTCTCCGGAGTAACGCTGAAAATTAGAAATATTTCGCAAGCAATAACTATGACAAACCAAGTATTTATAGTCTTTTTTATTGATAGAATTAACAGGGTCATGCCTAGATTACAGTAAGCATGAACATTAAGTTTCTAAAAAATCTGCACGTTTGTTGTTTAACTTATCGTCTACACTCATACATAGGAATTTGATGTGTTCATTGACTGTGCCAACTTAAGCGCTGGCTGAGGCTTTTTTTTTGGCACAGATTCAACATTTTATTCTGTTTACAGCTAATTCAGCTATCATACATAGACATTTACTGTTATTGATATAAACATAAGTACAGTACAGTAAATATAAATTTCTTTTTACAAATAAAGTATTGTTTAATTGGAACCAACTCGTAATAAATCGTTTAACTACGAAAGCAATGTTGGGGTACGAAAAAGCATTACAGAATGGAATTGAATTAGACATTCCATTACAGTCTTAAAGTCTACATCTGTAAGTGTTGTACCTCTATTTAAAGGTGGTCTAGTGGTAGGTTGGCGTCATTGTGGGAGACACCTCATTATTATGTTGAGCGTCGTCGCCGTCTCGATACATATTCAGTGAACACATTAACGGAGTTGTTGCGACATTACACTGTCGCAGATACCGTCGAGAGGTCAGCGCACACTGCCTGTTCTCTTTATATATTCTATAATTACCTCACATATTGGATATTAATAAATGAACTTTTCTAATGTCGTGCGTCAACTAGGGGGTCTATTTTTAAATGCCACAATGGAACGATACGGTTATAGAACTTTATATTTTAAGGTTTAAGAAAGACTTTAAAATTCATGTTCACAGTGCATTAAATACATAAGGATCAGTATTGAATGAATTTATTATTGTATCACTAAGTCATTCTCAAGTAAAATTAGATGAAAAGTTTAAAAGCTCCAGTCGTTTGTCAGACTTAGTTACCTAGTTCAATAATATGGCGCGAAGTTGGCGCCCGTCGCGGTGTGAAGGCGGCGTAATGCTGACTGATGGCGCAGCTAAATCAACCACCTAACATTCTTCGCCTCGTTAATCTTATCGCGCAATTATAGTCATTTAACTATTCAGTGTTTCTAGGAAAGGTAAGGTTAATATTTAAGTTTGTGAATGTACCTAGGGTAAATAGTGAAATAAATAAACAAATTTTATATTCAACGATAAAATATTAATATTATAAAATTTTAAGTCTGTAGTTTATCAAAATTGATCCCTAAGTAAGTGAAATAGAAAGTTAATATTCGTATAGAAAAAATATTGTGTATAGAAATGTAACTACTACAAAAGAATTTTCAGAAATTTTACCTCTTATTTCTAATGCTTGGATCATGGAGAGAAACATAAAACATTTAGTAATGAATATCGTTATAAACAGGGACGGAATACGAGATGTCAGCTTCATGATTTATTTAACAATGCTTTATTATGCGTATTATCATAAATCAACCAGCCGGTTGGCGTGGTTGGTAGGCTACTGTACCTATCACGCCACAGGTCGTGGGTTCGATTCCCATGTGAGCTTGTCTGCTTATTCTGAGTCTACAGTTATTCGTGTTTGAGGAATGTTTTTATGGCGATGATAGCTCAGTGGTAGTGACGTCGGATACCGAGACGAAGGTCCCGGGTTCGAATCCTACAATGAGCTTGAGCTTTCGGTGAAGGAAAACATCGTGAGGAAACCATAGCACGGTGGTAGGATACTTTGTAGTACCCGCCTGGCTGGCTACCACCCTCAAGTTGAAAATCTGTCGCCAAGCACCTATCGGTGTGTTCCGACAGCTGCACTTGAGAGCCAGTTCCTTCTAGGCTTTGTGTGCTTACCACCTTCGGCCGCATCATCACTTACCATGGTGAGATTGCGGTCAAACACAAGGCCTATAAAAAAGTAAAAAAAAAAAAAAAAAAAAAACCCAAATTAAATACATAGCCATACAGTTTCTGTTTAGCATTTGTTATATGTGCAATGTATAACAATAGGCTAGCTATTATAGCTATTGTAATATTGTATTTAATCAGTTCTATACTCTACCTACACTACGTGACATTGTTTTTAATTGCCACGATATCATGGATTTATAAATTAAGTGCAATTTCAAATGAAATTCCTTTTTACGAACTTAACACTTTGACCGTGGTTCACGATCCTGAGTCGTGATGCTCAGTTTTAACCCGTGCGGCGATCACGACCCCAACACGTGATTAAAATTCTTTGAATTCATTCTATAAGCACGTGCATGCAATGTGATTGGCATTTCTTGCATTGTGTAGTTATATTTTTAGCTACACTCATTTTTTTTTATTGAGACCAATGCCTTTAGAGTTAAACGTAAATAACCTTAATCTACAAACATAGAACTACATATTTCCACGCATCCAAAGACAGCTTAATCTGAATTTGGTGTATCTGAATTATCTTCAAAATCCTTGTATCCAGCAGCCTTGCGCTTTTTAGCATTAACATAACAGGACTCCTCTAACTCAGTAAGATTCGGATTGGAGGAGCTGCTAGGTCGCGTGCGTTGTAATTTAGCCATAGCGATATTGTCGCTCACTCGTCGTTTGCCGCGACGCGTGCAGTGGGTACAAGGTAGTGAGTAACACAGATTGTGGACTTCAAATTATGTTTTTACACATATTCACACTGTTATATTTAATAGTTACAACACTGTAAAATCTGTATTTTGCAATTAAATTGTGCGGAGCGATGTCACTTCTTGTTCATGTACCCGCCCGTAATTGTATAATTATAACATATATAAATAATATTTTATTTACGTAAAGTGTGTGGAAGTGTGAACGGGTCATTTTATTTTCCAGATTGTGATGTTCCACTTTGCCACTATCCTTATTAGTAGAATAGATAATTTGGATTTAGAAAAAACACGAGAAACCTTACGGCGATTACAAAATAATTTGAATTCGACATGCGTACCCGCGTAAAGATCCTAAATCGATAAAACAAAAATACCCTTCTAAAAATGCCAGCGAGAGAAAAACCGTTCGTCTTTATCGTTTTGGTAAGACACTAATGGAATAACAAATCATGAGAATACTTACAAAAAATATGAAACGTTTAATCGACGTTTTTCTGGCGACTATTTTACGTATCTGTCACCGCTCTGGGGGTACTACTATCTACTTTTATAGCAATTTAACATTACCGAAACGGAATTTATTAATGTCCATGCATTTTTGACGTTCTTTGATACAAGAATGGCTCAGTTCAAGCGAGCTTGAATCTCAAGTTGGTTAGACTACTATGTTTTTATTAACAACCTGTGTGGTGTTTATGCCATGAAGAAGCATTGAAGCATATTGTGCAATTTAACATATTTTTACAAAGATTTTTAAATTATTTAACCATAACGACTCCTTTACATCTGCATGCACACCGGAGCGTTATACTCCTATGTAAGTATCACAATTTGTACATTGACAATGCATATCCGTGCTCCTTTTGTTCGTGGAAATATAATTAGTTAAAATACATTAATTAATTATTTGACACTACAAGCGATGTAATAAGTACACTCTTAGCAAAATGCTACGACTAAAGTTTGAGATAGTCTATCCCAAACTTTAGTCGTAGGGTTAACTTTTAGTCTATCTATCCGATAGACGAAGCAATGCGCTAGATGTGTGCATAGTAATATGCTAAGCGCGAAGTAAAGCAGTATAACACTCGCAGCAGAATGCTACATAAATGTGCTACACACATACGTAGCGGTGTGCTAAACGCCAACGTAAGAAGTAGTTCAGTCTCGTAGCCCATTGCTTTCGTAGCAATAAGCTACAATGTCGTAGCATATCTCTACGCACTTATATCAATCTCGCGGCATGAAATCTAGTAAGCGATAACCTCTTCTTATTACATTGTAGTAACGTACTACTTATAAGTCGACTAAAATTTTAGTAGATAGATAGCCTATTAATATTTGAATTACCTATTAATAATTTTATTTGGTGCTTATGTACTACGCCATGCGCGAGGAATGTTCCACTCTATTCACGCCAAGGAAGTAATAAATGCTATTATCCCTTTTTATCTACCGAATAAGTGCTCTCAGCGATACTGTTTACCAAATCGGTATAGTCCGTAGGACACCGCTACGTGGGCGGGCAGCAATGAGCTACGAACTAGTAGTTTATAATAATGACTCACGTAGCGTAGTTCTACGAGAGTGGTTCTACGTAGTTCTGACCGCTACAGCAATCGAATTGTGCTTTGTGAATCTGTATTATGCATATAATAATAAACAATGTATAGAATAAAATAAGCAAATATCATCTTAGGATTATCATAGGCTTTTGCATACTTTGACGACTTATAAAGATGCACTTTTTATTATCATTTGGTGATTGATTTGTTTTTGGCTCTGTTATAGAAATAAAAAATATAAATAAAAGACAGTTATAATTTAATAAAATCTTTCTTGATGATTTAACAAGAGTACAACATTAAAGAATACTAGAAATCTGATCCAATTCAATAGCCCAATCACACATAGCACGTATTTATATTGCATGTGGTTGAAAGGTTGGCGAGGCTCCAGTTTGAGCACTTTCGAACATGCCTGTCGGCGTCGCCACCGAGAGCGTTCAAGAGCTAGCGGCCTGCGCCTCGTCTACACGCCTTTAGCGGCTTATTTTATAACTTGTTTCCCCGGGCCCCAGACTCGCCGGTGGCTGCCACCGTTTCGGGCATTAACTACATTTCACGAAGCGGATAGGATGAACTCTACTTTTTATAAATACTTAATTATTTTTCTGTACTTACCAAGAATTTTAAGTTTTCGGGCGATTTGTCTCGTCTTAGGGTTACGTATGAATATAGTCAAAAATAACTCATATGGTGTTTGTATGTTCGTTTTTCTCTGCAACTGCAAATGTTGAAGACTTGTTTATAACAGTTGTGTGTATAATTTTTACATATTGAATAGTTATTTGAAATGGATTATGGACTGGGTTGTCGTATAAACAGGCTTTCTATGCACACTCTAAAAAATGTTTATATGATATAGTTTTTAACTTACCTATATTCTCTAATTACTTTCCTTTGAAACTATGCGAGCGGAAAATCTGTAATAAATTCACTGATGGAGTAAGAGCTTCTTTGTCCCATGTGACTTCACTAGTTTATTGTTTATTGTTAGGTAGAGTATTAATTTTGATAGCCGCTAGACGCCGCACCGCACATTATTATTGTACGGAACCTTCCGTGCGCAAATTCAACTGGGACTTGCGGTTATTAACTCAATAAAACATTATTTGTAATTCGTGACTTCAAAATTAACTATTTACAATATGAATAGTGTCTGTTTTAATAATATCAGCATGGGCTATCCAGTATTTTGTATTGGATTGACATATATCTTTATAATACGTATAAAGTTTGAAACTTCAAACTTGCCAAACATAAACATTGTTTTTACATCGTATGTCTAGTTGTATGAAGAATTTACAGTGGTAAATGTTTAGTTGGCGTATTCCTTGTGGGTGCAGTAAGTAAGGAGTACTCTTGGCGCTTCCTTGCATACGCTCTGGCGAGCGTGCAGTGCAGTCTTTGAGCAATTTTATTCACTGCGCGACTGGTGCTCAATAGACACTACGGTAACGTGAGCACGGCCGACTAATATATTTTTTTTGTTTTATAGTCCAATTTCTTTTCAATTTTCACAATCTAATAATAGAATCACTAACTTTTTTATTTCAGGAAAGAAGAAACATAATAATTTACGTTTCTGTATCAAGTGTGGATAATTTACAGGAACTACAACATACGTATTCTTTATTTTACAAAGGCCATAAATAAGCCCGTGCATAAAAAACAACGTGCAATATGTTTACGCAAAATATTTAAGAGGGTTTCGAAAAAATCCCGTAAAAACCTGTTCGTTTTCTCTTAGTGACTGAAGATCATTGCTTCGTTCAAACAGCAAATAACTTAAATACACCGACTGACAGCAGTTTTATGCTAGCCATTAATTTATTTTGTTATTGATCTATACATATTACGGACAGTGAAAAAAAAGATAATTGATTCATAACTCTATCCCCCACGTTTCTGGGATAAAAAGTAGCGTCCTTCTCCATACCATAGGCTATCTGCGTGCCAAATTTCATCGTGATCTGTTCATTAGTTGAGGGGTCAAAGCGTAACAAACTCATATTCGTATTTATAATATTACTAGTTACGCCCTGCGGTAACCTGCGGTTTGGGGTGGGGCTGGGTCTATGCTTTTAATTTTACAACATGCTTCGCTTGGTAGTATAGATGCAGGCCTACCTTGCCTTACTCCTTCTGAGTTGGCAAGGTGGCGTGGTCTTGAGGGAGAGCGCTACGGTCGTGTAGATCCTCAAGGCAAGTGCGGTGATATTCCTTCTCGAGGTTGCCGCCCCGTTATTGGTCTAATTCCATATGAAATAGACGTAACAGAAATCACCGGGCTACTTAACACAGGGGTGGCGGGGTCATGCCCCTGGGTGTCCACCATCGAACAAGACCAGATGGTGGATAGTAATGACCTCCCGCGTGTTTGTGCCGTGCGCGGGGACCCGTACGGGAGGATGATGGGATCCTGGTGGCTGAGCCGATGAGCGTAGGCGGTTTAACGTCTCTGAGGCAACACTCCACTTTGGCCCGGATTTCTTCTTACACGGGAGGCCGCAGCCTAGCCAGCTGCGGTCAATCGGCTGCGGGGTCCGGTCTGACGGCCCCTAGGCGAGTTCACCCCCATTGGGGACTTGCAGACGGCGGCGCTCGCTCGCATCGCTAGTGGTAGCGGTGTGAGTTAGTGCTGTGCAGTCTCGTGAGTAACTAATGGGGGGAGGACTATATCCCTCGACTAATCCCTGGTGCTACCGTAGCATCGCCACTTGAGCACTCCATGGCGGGTGGGGATAGTCGAGGGACGAATTAATTAAACGGGATTTCTTAAATGGATCACAAAAACAAAAAAAACCACAAGGCGGGACCGGCGAAAGCTGGGACTGCGCACAAAAAGGCGGGACCGGCGAAAGCTGGGACTGCACAATATACGGCGGGACCGGCGCAAGCCGGGACTGCATCAACTTTAGCAGGACCGCCCAGGGGCGGGACTGCAGCGGGATCGTCTCGAAGCGGGACTGCGGCGGGACCGTCAAAAGACGGGACTGCTGCGGCACTGCAGAGGGTCGGCACTGCTGCGGGACCACCGCTGGGCGGGACTGCAACCAAGCCCACCGGGCATAAGGGTACTGCCAAAGCTGGCGCGACACGGGAACCTTGCGTCAGAGGTCAAACGACCTCGGACCTTGGGGCCACGGACGCGACCGGCAGAGGCAGCACCTCTTCGTCACCCGGCGGCGGGCACGAGTTAGGCGGGCGCCGGGCTCGACTATCTGGGGCGCAAAAAAAGAAGCGCCAAAGGCTGAGGCAGCAGGCGGCTCTAGAAGGGACTCCCACGGGAGGACCATCGAAGAGACCGCGTGCTACTCTAAGCAGCGACAGCGGGGACATGGCGGCCAAGAGGATGAAGACCCAAGGTCAATCGTCCTCGACCGGATCCTTTAGGGATGCGGTGGCGGCTGTGAAACTCGCTGTCGTCACAGTCAAGTACCCGGAGGAGTACTTGAAGGCGGAGGATCTGATGCCTATTCAGGAACTCATAATTGAGAAACTGGAAGAGGCACCGGATCCTCTACCTGTCGTCATAGTTGCTCCCGGAGTTGTCGCGGGTGCAGTGCATGTTTCCTGCGACAACTCCGACGCAGCTAACTGGTTTCGGGGTGCCATCCACAACGTGGAACTTGGCTCCCTGAAACTTAAGGTCGTCAACGCCAAGGACCTTCCAAAGCCTGTTAAAATGGCATGGAAGTGTCGCAAATTGGCGTTGCAGGACTCTGCCCGGGCCATTCGGTTGCTCCAGCGGCTTAACCCTACCTTGAGGACGGACGACTGGAAAGTCGTGAATACTCACATTGAGCCGACCGGCATCCGTCGTATCGTTCTCATGGACGGGGTATCCGCTGGAGTAATCAAGGCCGCGGGCTACTCTCTTCCAGGAGGAATTGAACGATACTCGTTCAAGCTCCTGGAAGAAAACACGGGAGAGGCACCCACTGCGGAAGCAGGTGTGGAGCCCTCCGAAGATGGGCCACCGCAGGGTGCGGAGGCCATGGACGAAGCCCATGCTCAAGACGGAGCGCAGGAGGCAGCGATCCAGACTGGGGCGTCAGAGGCGGACTTCGAGGCTGACATCCTCGAAGGCCTCGATACCCTGGGGATTGCGTCGCCAACTGCTCTCGAGGAGAGCCAGGCGCTGGAGGGGGAGCCTCAAAACTGAGGCCCTCCTACAACAAAGCAACCCATCAACACATCCAAGATGGAGGGACTAAGGTGTGTACAAATTAATTTGCATCATTGCAGAGCCGCTACTGCCCTTCTGGCTCGGCAATTGAAGCTTAACACATACGACATTGCCTTGATACAGGAACCATATTTGTATAAAGGGACTATAAAAGGCTTAGGTGGGACAGGGGGCATGCTGCTCTATGACTGTCCAACTAATGACGCGAGGACTTGCATCTATATCAGGGGCGGTATAGAGGCAATGCCCTTACGTACTTTCTGTTACAGGGATCTTACAACAACTCTGATCCAAGTGGGGATGGGAACAGAGAAAAGGAAAATTATCCTTGCCTCTGCCTATCTCCCATATGAACAAAAGGAACCAGTAACACCACTAATCAGAAGACTGGTTGACTACGGCACCCAAGAAAACCTTGACCTGATACTTGGCTGCGATGCGAATGCACACCACGTCGTTTGGGGCAGCTCAGATGTCAACAAACGAGGGGAGGATTTGTTGGACTTTGTGGTAAGCTCTTCTTTACAAATCCTTAACGCAGGCAATAAACCTACCTTCAGGACCTCTGCGAGAACTGAAGTTATTGACCTGACACTGGCTTCAAACAGGGCCAGTGCTCATATTGAAAATTGGCATGTATCGGACGAAATCTCTCTGTCTGACCATAATTATATATGCTTTAGGTTTAGGACGGCAGGAGAAGCCGAAACTAGACGAAGGAGAAACCCAAGGCACACAAATTGGGACTCGTACAGGAGGGACCTTAAAGTAAATCTAGGGAGCCCTAAAGGTAAGCTTAATTCCATACTAGACATAGAATTTGAAGCGGACAGAATCAAGGCGGGCATCATCGGTGCTTGGGTAGATAATTGCCCTGAGAAAAAGGCCTTTTGCAAAAAGGTACCATGGTGGACTCCTGAACTATCTAAAATACGTCAGGAGACACGACAGGCCTTCAATGATGCAAAAGCCAGGGAAGATTTCTCTGGCTATTCTAGCATGCTGACGAGGTATAGCACGGCGGTACGCAAGGCCAAAAGAACCAATTGGCGGCAGCATTGCACCTCCATCGAAGCTCTGCCGAGTGGAATGAGGTTGTGCAAAGCAATGTCCATGGCTAAGACAAACCCACTATCATCTGTAAAGGATGAAAATGGGCATGTCACGGAAACTGGACAGGACACTCTGGGCGTGATGTTTAGGACTCACTTCCCGGAATGTATACTGCGCGACAGCGATGAAGAGGAACCAGTCACAAATGACGAGCTCACAAGGCACACGTCCAAAGATAACTGGCTCACGGCAAAGAAAGTGGTAGATGAAAATAAACTGAAGCTTGCCATAGCGGGCTTCCAGCCTCTCAAATCCCCGGGTCCAGATGGCATCTACCCAATACTATTGCAAGAAGGGGCATCTATTTTGATACCCCATTTGAGCAAGCTCTACAGAGCCTGCATAGCCTTTGGGTACGTACCCAAGGCATGGAGGGAGGTCAAAGTCACCTTTATACCGAAGGTGGGTAGACCGACTTACGAAGAAGCTAAAGCTTACAGGCCCATCAGTCTATCATCCTTTCTCTTAAAAGCTCTGGAGAAACTGGTAGACAGGTACCTAAGAGAGGGACCACTTAAAGTATTTCCTCTACATAAACTACAGTGCGCCTACAGCCCTGGCAAATCTACGGAAACGGCATTGCACTATGTTGCGAGTCGAGCCGAGGCTGCGCTAGAGGGACAAGAGATCTGCGTCGGGGCTTTCCTCGACATAGAGGGAGCCTTCGACAAGACAACATTTGAGTCCATACGCATTGCTGCAAAGGAACATGGCATCAATGATACCATGTGCGACTGGGTTGACTATATGCTGAGAAGCAGGATAGTCAGATCGGAACTGATGGGAGACAGACTTAGCGCAAAAACAACAAGAGGTTGTCCGCAAGGCGGAGTGCTGTCACCATTATTGTGGTGCTTGGTAGTAGACTCGCTACTCACCAAACTCAATACCGGACCATTCTACACAGTAGGCTATGCAGATGATATAGCTATAATGGTTAATGGTAAATTCCCGAGCATAGTCTCTGGACTGTTACAACGGGCGTTGAGGATGACAGAGGAATGGTGTACAAAGAACCATCTCTCTATCAACCCAAGCAAAGCAGTCATTATTCCATTCACGAGGAAGAGACAACTAGGAAACCTAGGAGAGCCCTCCCTCAATGGAATAAAGCTGCCCTGGTCCACCGAAGTTAAATATCTGGGTGTAACGCTCGATAAAGAACTCAGGTGGAAAACTCATGTGGAAAATATTACGACAAAGGCCCTACGAGTGTTCGGCATGTGTCGTTCCACATACGGTAAAACTTGGGGGCTAAAGCCCAAAGTGTTACGATGGCTGTACCGGACAATGATAATACCTATTATCACATACGGCAGCATAGTGTGGTGGCCAAGAACAAAGCTTGCCTCGTGCAAAGCGTCACTCACAAGGCTACAAAGAACAGTGTGTCTTGGAATCACGGGTGCTTTCAGGACAACACCTACGGCAGCGATTGAGAGATACCTCAATATCCCTCCTCTGCATATGATGGTTGAATTGGAGGCAAGGAAGGCATTACATCGTCTTGCTATTGCTGGACTATGGGATGCTTCCAAGCCAAAGACTAACCATACAAAATTCGATGAAAACGAAGTCCTGGATCGGGTAACAAGCATGATATCCGACAAAATGCAAACTACATTTGTGTTTCAAAGGTCTTTCAAGGTCCAAATCCCTACAATAGAGGACTGGACGGAGGGACTCGATCCACCAGAACCAGAAAGTCTGGTTTGGTACACTGATGGATCCAAAATGGAATCAGGTACAGGAGCGGGAATATACGAAAAAGGTTACAAATGTAGCAAAAGCTTAGGGAAGATGGCAACTGTATTCCAAGCAGAAACATACGCCATAATAACCTGTGCTCAGGAGAATATAGATAGAGGAACCAAAGGTAAATCCATCTATATTCTCAGTGACAGTCAGGCTGCAATCAAAGCCATGGCATCCTACAAAGTGGACTCCAGACTTATTCTGGATGCTGTCCAAACCCTAAACAGGCTTGGGAAGCATAACAGGGTAAGACTGATGTGGGTCCCTGGGCACAAAGGAATCCATGGTAACGAAATGGCAGATGAACTGGCAAGAGAGGGCTCAGCAAATGACTTTGTGGGTCCAGAACCATGTGTAGGCATATCGACGTGTCTCGTAAAAGCCACATTTAGGGAGTTTGCAGATCAAAGACAACGAACACATTGGCTGTCTAATACCGGTCTACAACACTCCAAGAAATTCTTAGGCTCTAATTTCAAGGCCCGGGAAAGCATTTGGAATATGAGCAGGGGGCAAATCCGCTACCTGCTTGGGGCCTTTACTGGGCACTTTGGAACCAACGACATGCTCATGAAGATGGGTCTAACCGCGACACCCATGTGCAGGTTGTGTGGGGAACATACGGAACGCATGGAGCACCTTCTGTGCACATGCGATGCACTGGCTGGTAAGCGAATGAGTCTCCTAGGGATCGGATATCCAAAACCAGAAGACTATAGGCTCATATCTCCTAGCCTCGTTGTAAAACTCATGAAAAGAGTTTTCAACGAGACTGGGGAGGAGTAAAGTATCTAGGGGACCACAATAGATCCCAATGGGTCGAAGTGTCCGAGCTATTTCTCGGCCCCTCTATAAGATAAGATAAGATACGCCCTGCGGTTTCACCCGCGTAACCGAGGGACATATTGATTATAATCTAAATAAAATTGATAATCCCGGGATAAAAAACACCCTATATGCTAATCCAGAACATATTCTACCGGCATGTCAAATTTCATCCAAATCTGTTCAGCTGTTGAAGGGTGATTGAGTAACAAACATACTTCCATCCAAACTTTCGCATTTATAATTTTGTGAGAGGTGAGATGAGATGAGATGAGAAGTGAGATGAGAGATATATATATGTATATGTATTAGTGAGATGGATTTTCTGTTGCATTTATAATAATTCGTAAATTCTACATGTTAAAAATTATTTCCGTAACAGAAACAAATACTAATCAAAACTTACTGCACGATTATATGTAGCAAATAGATTAGATATTATGTGTTCAGGTAAATAAATACCGGACAGAAAGCTGGAATTCCTTTTCATTGGTAAGATTCTGCTAAGTATGTACTTACGGACTTAAAACGATAAATATTGGTATTATCGTGCTCGTTTCCTTGTCGTCCCTTTGTGTAATGTTATCTTCTGTAACTAATCAGAAATACATTACATTATGCGCGCCCCACACTAATAACACATTTGTATCTGCTATTTGCACACTTGATAAGAGAACAACTACCCTCCACAACATCCTGATGTTACAGATAGTGTTGCCCCGTTTTTTACACATATTCATGTTTAAAAATTTTGGTTTATTTGCGTTCAAGCCTTCTTGGTAATGTTATATATGTATGTATGTATGTATGTATTCAGAGGCAGACGTTTTTAATTTGTTTAAAATTCTTGAACTCAGTTTTTTTATTTTTAACAGTTATTGTTGTTTTACAATAGCCGTTAAAAATCTGAGACATCTAACACAGTTGCTAAAACCATTTCTACTACTTGATACATTATTACC